>JADRCC010571480.1:0-14453 GCA_019843855.1 Hylomyscus alleni
ATCTGAGACTGAGGAGAAATGAAGCATTAGCTCACATGTCTCACTCACTGGTTCTGGCCTCAGCCCAGCTTCTCCACAGCGTCCTCCTCTTTCCCCTGATGACCCAGGCCTCAAATGCTGCCTCCGTCCTTCCAACTTTCACTCAGCCTCAGGGATGGCTCTTCAGGATGTGTGCAAGTGGCAGGCCCTCGACACTCATAGACCATCTGTTCGTGTGCCTCAGGCTGGTGGCTGGGCTGTACCCCGGGGCTGTGACCCTCAAACCTTCCTGCAGATCTATGGCCCCAGGCTGGCTCATGGCACCACCACCCTGGCTTTTCGATTCCGTCATGGTGTCATTGCTGCGGCTGATACTCGTTCCTCCTGTGGCAGCTATGTGGCATGTCCAGCCTCACGAAAGGTCATCCCTGTGCACCAGCATCTCCTGGGTACCACCTCTGGGACCTCTGCTGACTGTGCCACATGGTACCGGGTGCTAAGGCGGGAGCTGCGGCTTCGGGAACTGAGAGAAGGCCAGCTGCCCAGTGTGGCAGGCACAGCCAAACTCTTGTCAGCTATGATGTCCCGCTATCGTGGTCTGGATCTATGTGTGGCCACTGCTCTGTGTGGCTGGGACCACTCTGGCCCTGCTCTCTTCTATGTCTACAGCGATGGCACTTGTCTGCAGGGGGATATCTTCTCGGTGGGCTCTGGATCTCCCTATGCCTATGGTGTGCTTGACCGTAGCTACCACTATGACATGACCATCCAGGAAGCCTACACCCTGGCCCGCTGTGCTGTGGCCCATGCTACTCACCGTGATGCTTACTCGGGGGGCTCAGTGGACCTTTTCCATGTTCGAGAGAGTGGATGGGAGTATGTATCCCGCAGTGATGTCTGTGTGCTGTATAGGGAGCTGCAGAAAGCTCGGGGCTTGGAGCAGGAGGAGCTGGAGGCAAAAGCTAGTGAAGTCCATCTTGAGCCTGCCACGCCACAAGATGCTCCAGAAAGTGGGGAACTCTTTGTGGAGTCAGAGGAGGTGACACCAGAAGATTGCAAGATAATTGTGAAGACCAAAACAATGTAAGAAAGGACAGAACTTGGGGAGTGCTGGGGCAGGGTGGGTAAGGAATGAGGCTGCCTTGGCAGAGTTAGTTCTGGGAGCAGCCTTAGGCATCTGGCTCTGCCCCTTCTGAGTTGCCTGCTTTGTTTACATCCCCATCCTCCTCTCTGCCTCCCAGAGCTCTGCCCAACATGTTCTGATGATGCCCAATGGATGGTCTAGTCTCCTTCTGCCTCTAAAGTGACTCAGCAAACACTCCTTGCGTGCCAACTCTCACACTATGTGCTGGGCTCTCTTTTTGTCATTCCGTCCCAGTTGCTATTCTCATTTTGGTCCTTATCTGGTTTGTTTTCTCTTTCAGCTGGTTACCTTCTCAACTTGGTCAGGCTGGACGGGCCAGGAGAGAGCCTAGTTTAGTGATGGCGGTGATGGGCTTGTCTCTGCTAGCCCTCCACCCCCTACTGTAACTGTAATGGCTATAATGATTTCACCTATTCTGAGTGCAGTTCTCCTGACAGCTTTTGTAAGCATGATTGTTTATGAAAGCTGGACCATGTTTAGAGAGTTACGGGACTTACCTGGTAGGTGACAGTAGTGTGGGGCTTAGACATTCTCGATCCTTTCCCAGGATCCGCATTCTCTGCATCTTTTTCTCCCAGACCCTACTGTCTTGCTTTTTTTTTTTTCTGCCTGCCTCGAAGGCTTCTGGGGAATGGGCCAAACCCCTGCCTGTTATCTGGAGATGAATGAACTCCAAGAACTCATAGGCTTGGAGGGGCGAGTTCAGAGAAACTACCTATTCCCAGTCTCATCTTGCTGTGTTGGCCAGGGCCTGAGCCATGCCCTGTAGCGCACACAACCCTGCATTCTACCCTGGAGACCTTTCTTCGCTCCAGCCTCTCCTGGTTGCTCCTGCTGGAGAATGAAGACTAGAGGGAGGGTGCTGTGCCTGGTGTCAGCTAGCACATCTGGCCTGCTCTGGTTTTCTAGGGAGCCTGGACTTGGACATCCAGGACCTTCAGGAGCACCACTGCCTCCTCCCCAGGGCTAGGCAGGAGGTGGGGTCTGGAGAAAGGGCACTGAAAGAGCTTTTCTCTCAGCTGAAGCATCCGGTCCTAAGATTGACAACTGCTTCTCCTCCCTCCACAGTGTGCGCTTGGGATTAAGAGTTCCTTGAAATCAGATTCTCCAAAGTCCAGAGAGTTAAAGGAAAGTTGGGGAACCCCCAGAAAGAACAGAGGATGGGTAGTGGTGGCCTACAACTTTAATTCCAGCACTTGGGAGGCAGAGGCAGGTGGATTTGTGAGTTTGAGGGCAGTCTGGTCTACAGAGTGAGTTCCAGGACAGCCAGGGCTACACAGAGAAAACCTGTCTTTTTTTTTTTTTGAGACTAGGCTGACCTCAAACTCAGAAATCTGCCTGCCTCTGCCTCCCAAGTGCTGGGATTAAAGGCGTGCGCCACCACCGCCCGGCAACTTTTTTTTTTAAAGATTTATTTATTTTATATATGTGAGTACATTGGTCCTGTCTTCAGATACACCAGAAGAGGGCTCAGATCACATTACAGATGTTTGTGAGCCACCATGTGCCAGGAATTGAACTCAGGACCTCTGGAAGAGCAGCCAGTGCTCTTACCCTCTGAAGCATCTCTTCAGCCTGGGAGGTAACTTTTGCACAGGCACAAGCGGGTTCAGACTCATGGTCATTGATGGGGGTCTTATGTCCAGCTATAGGGGAGTGAGTTAAGATGGGCATCTGCACTTTAGTGTGGTGGGTGAGGCATGTGTTATTCTTCTGTGGAAGAGAATGGAGCAATACTTGAGTCACAGCAGCCATTGCAGCTTGTGTGGCACAGCGCCAGCCGTCTTGCACAGTGGAGAGCCACAGAAAAGAGGAGGTTGGGGCGGGGCTGTATGCGAGCCTATAGCTACTCCTCACACTCCTGGCCTACTCTGAGGCTTTCAGGCAGTGAACAGAGGCAGGGCCAGAGGGGGTGGTCTGGGACCTGGGATGCAGATCTGAAACCAGCCAAAGGGCTGCTGTGCACCTCAAGCCCCTGGGATGCTCTGTGCCTCTCTTCCCAGGCTGGACAAGGAGGCTAGACCCCTGCAAGAACAGAACGTGCATCTGCTTCTATCTCCTCCTCTCTCTTACCTCCAGGGTCTTATCTACCTTTATTCTTTCTGCCAGGTGAGGAGATATTTAAGCTTATAGGTTTTGCTGATAAGCTTGTTTCCCCAAACCCTGTAATACTTTCGAGGGGCTGAGAGATGGCTCTGTAGGTAAAGGTACGTGCCACCAAGCCCGATGACATATGATTTCAGTCCCCAGGACCTACATGTGGAGAAAGATAGGAAAAAGTTACACTATGTAAATACATGAACAAGAACAAAATTTAAACAGCTTTTGAGGAAATGTTTAAGTGTTTTGTTGTTGTTCTTGTTGTTGAATATGAGTGTATGCGTGTTATGTATGTGTACCACTTGCATGCCTGGTGCCCACAGAGATTAGAAGAGGGCATCAGGTCCCCTGGAAGCAGAGTTCTGGATGATTGTGAGTCACCATGTGGGTTTGTGAGCCACCATGTGGGTGCAGGGAATCAAACAGGGACAGGGGGTGGGGGGGAGACCTCTGAAGAGCAGTCACCTTTCCAGCCCCTCCAGGTTCCTCTAAGTGTTTCTGCTTTAATGGTTTTTAGACTCATGTGCATGGGTATTTTGCTCCACGTCTGTATTGTATCACATATTTGCCTGCTGCCTGCATGTCAGAAGAGGGTATCAAATCCCCTGGACTGAATGATGCTTGGAAGCCACTATGTGGGTGCTGGGACCAGAACCCAGGTCTAACGAAGCACAGCTAATGGCGTTCACATCTGAGCTATTCCTCCAGCCCCTTTAAGTTTTTAATGCATTGTTGGAGTGCCTCAGCATGGTTGGTAGGCCTGGGCCAAAGCTAATGTCCCTTTTGAAAGTACCCTTCTCTCCCTGAGACTGGCCCATGAATCATTCACTCATTTAAAGGTTGACACAGGTGTCAGGGTGAGACCAGAGAGTCCTGCCTTGACTGCAGGACCCCGCTGTTTCTGGTGTCCTGCTTTGGTTGCTGCATCTTCAGTTTCCTTAGACCCTGGAGGGATAGACACCCACCTGCTCCCATGCAGGCCTTTTACTGCAACTTCAGCAGAGAAAATAACGAGCAATGCAGAGAGGGCTATCAGTCTCCCTCTGAGTATCTGGGGGTTTCTTACCCCACTTTAGAGAATTTATTTCCCAAATAATAGACATAGATCTTTATAATAAGCCTTAAAAACACTAGGGCTGGGCAGATATCAACCCTCTAAGCTATTGTGTCTACATCCCTGTCAATAACCCCAAGATATCACTTGCCATGTTCTGCCTGGGCCCCTCTTACTCCAACAGATTGGCCCTCATGGCCATGTGCTCATGATCCACCTACCCCATGGTGGCTTCTTTCTTCTTTTCCTCTCTCATCCTGTGGCCCTGCCTCAGACTTCAAGCCTGAGACTCAAAGCCCCGCCTACCTCTCTTCTGCCCAGCTACAGGCTGCAGGCATCTTTATTAACCAATCACAGATAACTTGGGGGGGCAAGGTTTACACAATAAAAGCTGGTATACGTGAGAATCCTCTCTTCTTGGAGCAACCAGGTCTTGGGGCACAGAATTCAGCATTTGATTACAAGCAGCACCTGACCCCTCCACTGTATCTCCCACCACCTGCTCATTCTAAATCATCAACTCTGGAAGGCATGGGGTTTGCTTCTAGCTGTGTGACCTCAATCTCAGCCCTCAGGAGTTATAGGCAGGAGGTCTGTTGTGAGTTCAAGGCTAGTTGGGGCTCTGTAGTGAGGTCCAGATCAGCCTGAGCTACACGGTGAGACCCTGTCTCTCTCATCAAAGCCGCTTTCTCCAACTGCCAGCATTAAACATTGAGTATGGAGGGTCACAAAAACTGGCTAGGTGCCACTTACTGTTGGGTAGCCATAGACCTACCTGGATAAGAGGCCTGAGGCTTGTCCTATTCTCAAAGCACAGTCTCCTTTGCCTCGGGAAGTGGGCATCGGGGATGCTGGCAGTTCTGTCTAGCTGGCAGACATATTCCTGACATATTCTACCCCTTAACCATTCACATCCTGACTTTTCTGTGCTCCATGAAGACCAAGACCTGTGTGCCCAGGGAGTGTGTGTAAAAGAGGAAGTGGCAGCTGCTAGCTGGTATCACCATTCTACCATAGGCCACCCTTTATTAGTGCACCAGGCCCTGGCCTGGCTTGCTGCCTTCAGCACTCTATCAATCCACATTTTTGTTGCTGCTGTCATAGCTAGTGTGGAGCTGCCTCTTTCCCTCTTCTTGGTCTCATGTCTTCACAGGGGCTCTCGCCCTCAATTCCCCTTGTTCACGCCTCTCTTGCCAATCCCACAGACCACGTGAGACAATGAAAGTGGCACTGAAGAGTCGGTGGTGGGCATGGCGATTATCCTTCCGTTCCTCAAATGGAACAGTCTCCACACTCTTCCCTTTGAGAGAGTCTTAAAGTGGGTACTTCCAAGGAGCAGGAATGAGACGGGAGTAGAGAGGCTTACACTGTTTCTACCCTTAGCACAAAGGAAGCTCTGTCCAGAAACCTGAGTGCAGAAACAGAAGCAGGCTCCTACTTTACAAAATAAAGTGTTTATTATGAAATTAGAGATGGAGGCCCCTCCCCTTCCTCCCTTTCCCCTCTTCCCCAGCTGCCTCCCCTTTCTCCCCCCCCTCCCCAACCCCCTTCCCTTCTGGGGCCTGAGAAGCACACGAGACAATGCCCAGAGCTAGGATGCCCAGGGCAGGCTGACAGCTGGGCAGAGCTCCAGGGAGACGGCCACGTGGGGCTGAAGCTCTTGCCCTAGGAGGTGGGCTGGCTCCCTCCTTCCTTCTGCTAGAAGCCAATGGAGCCAGGATGAGGCCATGAGTGATGGATGGAACCATGCGGGCAGGTCTGTAAGGAAGAGAGAGTTGGTTTAGGAGCAGGATTGGGAGAACAGCTTTGGTCCACCAGACTCCTCTGTAAGCCAGTCCCTGGCCACTGACCTGGAGCAGAGCATCTCCTGCAGTAGGGTGGGGCAGCAGTGGCTGGAAGATTCTCTTGCTTTTGGGATGGATAACAGAAATAAAACAAAAATACAAGAGACAAACCAAAAAGCCAGTCACAGGGACTCAAAGAGAAAGGAGGGACATGTGGGCAGTAGACGGACAGAGCGTGTGTGTGTGGGGGGGGGCGGGGGTAAGAGAGACAGAATCTGAGCGATTAGAATTACAAGACAAAAACAGCCACAGAGTCACAGTGAGAACAGAGGTCGGGGGCAGTTATAAAACCCACCCCCCCACCCTCCCGACAGTGGAGAGTCACAGACAGGGATCTCTGGAGAAACAAACACACAGACTGAGGAGTGGGAGGTAAAAGGAAGGGGGAAAGGAGGGACACATTGGGCCCCTGGGCTGCCGCCGCCTGCCTGGACCCTGTGGGGCTCACTCAGAGGGCCTGTGTGCGCTGCCCCACCGCAGCAGTGCAGCGGCAGGGCCAGGGCCGGCCTCAGGGGGCCGGGGGCTCCTTGGCCCCATAGAGCTCTGCCAGAGTGCGGAAGAGCGGGCCCCAGTCGTCCAGTGGCTCGGCGGGGCCGGGGACACCGCCAGCCTCGCTGCCTGAGCCCAGGGAGCTGAGCGAGCCGCAGGAGGAGCCCCGGCCCTCATAGCCGTACACCTGCACCGAGTCGTACGGGGGCACGCTGGGGTCCTCGTCCGCCTCACGCAGCCGCAGCGCCAGCAACTGCGCCACATCGGCGGGGCCCGGTGGCCTGGGCTGGCGTGGTACTCGTGTCCGCGGCAGCACGTCGCGGCGCACCGGCGGGCCTGCTGCTGGAGGAGCGGCTCCGTCCGGGTTCTGCAAGGCTGTGATGTCGAAGGCCTCCGTGTCCTCCTCTCCACCACCCTCGTCATCATAGGTGATGATGTTCTCGCGGACATCCTCCTCCTCCAGTACCATCAAGGCTTCCTGCTTCTGCCGCCTCAGGGCCACGAAGAGCACCACCAGGGCTGCACAAGAGCACACAGGCCACGGGGCCAGCTGGTTCCCATGCAGGGCCAGGTGAAAGCTGCGGCAGTGTGACCAGCGTCTACAAGACCTAGATCTGACATAATCCTTGTTTGAATCCTGCCTTTGCTCTTTATTTGCTATGTGTGAGATGTTTACGTGGAAAAAAAAAAACCTTTTACCTCTTTATGTGTTTGAAAGATTAAAAGGAAACATTCGTGTCGTGCCCAGCACCACCCTTGGCACAGAATAAGGGCTCAGTCAAGTTTTATGGCTAGTTACTTTTATGGATTTGCAAGTCCAGTATTTATGAGGACAGACGTTTTCTCTTGGACCTATCAGATAATAGAAAATCCAGGCCTGAGAAGGTTATTCATGTCCTATAAACCTGCTTTCTCCTTCCCCAGAAAACAGGCCCAGATACCACATCTGGTCCCACTGTAGCCCAACTCACCAAGAAGGGTGCCCATACAGGTGATGATGGCAAGCAGGGCCCCAGTGCTGAGACCGGTGGGCGAGAGCTGAGCCTCAGGCCAGCAGGATGCCATGGAGCCATCAGGCCGGCAGCGACACACACTCACAGTCACTGTGGCCGTGCTGCTCAGGGCTGGCTGCCCCCAATCCCAGAGTTCTATAGGAACCAGGTAGGGGGCCTGGCGCGGTGGAGCAGGGCGGGAAGGCAGCAGCAGGCTGGCAGAGCCATCTGTGGAAAAAGGAAGGAACACACACAGTACACAAACACGTGTAACCATACACCTACCTTTTCTGATGGGTCCTCAGGTCAGGCAGGGGCAATCGGTCTGGGCCAGGGGTGGGAAGGAGAGGAGGGAGACATGCATGGCTGTGGATGCAGAGGCCACCCACCTCGGTTGTCCCGGACTGTAAAGTTGGCATCGGGGCCCACAGGACCTTGAAGGGAGACCTGGCTACTGTTGCCAGCTTCATCTCTGTCTAGAGCCCGGATGACCTGAATCAACTGGGAAGAAGATGGAAGCTTTCGGAGGAATGGCTGCTGGCGGCCTTGAGGTGCCAACCCACCTGCCTCAGCTGCTTACCTGGCCAGGGGCTGCAGAATCACATACAAAGATGTCATAGGGCTCAGCCAGCTGGGGAGCGTTGTCATTTTCATCCAGGGTCTCGATGGCCACTTGCACACGGGAGGATTGTGCAGAGCTATCTGAAGCCAGAATACCAACATATGTACACCATACTCGCACATACAACATACCTGGTCAGAGGCATAGATGCTGCACGGTATGTGCGTAGAACAACATGAGATAGTGGGAGATACATGAGCAGCAGACCATGTTTTAAATGGGTGGAACTATATCAAGAACATATGTGTTCACATAGATATGTTCACAGAAGGTATGTATATTATACGGTACACAAGCAAACACAAAACTGGTGATTCACACACACAGCAACTCATGCAGGATAAGCACAGCATATGCATACATGAAGGGTAGGCAGAAGGGACATACAAGGTGTGTAAAGAGAAACCGTGAAACATATAGTCATACCATACATTACAGCATGTGAGTGTTGAGAACAAATCAAACATACATGAAGTAGGTATGCACAGTGAGTGTGGCATTGTCCGCCATCATACCCTGGCCCACGGAATGCATTTTTGCACACGCATAAACACACACACACTCTCGCACCATCAAAGGTGTGGGAAGCTGTAATAGCCGCAATTTGTATCCCTGAGAGTTGACCTTGTAGCGGGAAGAGCTTCATGGTCTATGGCGTGTAGAGCCTAGGCCCCACCCTAGGTGGCTCCCTACCAGGATCTTGCTTTGTTTCTCATTGCCAAGTCATCTTTTGTCTGGGTTGAGGCCAGCCAGCCGGTCCTAGTGAAATGGGCTGAGTTCACAGCTGGGGCAGGACAGGCTCTGTGGGCTGCCACTGCAGTAAGGGTCCTGAGCTACCAGGCAAAGTCAGGGCAAGGATAAGAACAGGATTTGGCAAGGGCATGAGGAACCAGTAGGGGCCACACACATAGGCAGAGCCACATATAAAAAAGCAATTAGATCTAAGGTAGCAATGCATGTAACATACACCACACATTCACACACAGAATCATCTCTACAGTTATGCTTGCAGCTACAGATACACAGTACTACCAGAGAGGACAGAGCTCACAGACACAGACACAGACACAGACACAGACACACACACACACACACACACACACACACACACACACACACACACACACACACTATTTAACAGAAGCAGGAAGGCAGAGAAGAAAACAGCTCACGCTGCTGACTGAGTCAGATACCTCTGCCATTTATTTTCTGTGTGACTTTGAGAAGCCACTTAACTAAACTTCTCCTTGGGCGTTTCCTCACTGGAAAACGGAACTAATCCTATCTCCCTCCCTGGTTGTGATGACTGAAGGGGTCAATCCATTTTTTGGTACTTAAAATAGTACCTCATCCATAATAAGCAACCACTCATCTGTTCACAAACACACACATAAAGTATCGTCTATAGCTACTCGTATACACCACTGTACACACCCAATCACACACACAAATACCGCAAATATAATTCTATGCAAACACTCAAGTGTGAACATGTATATGATATCCAGGTCCTAGGTATATGTGTGCAAAGGTACACAGATATTTTTTCCTTTACTTATAGGATCTCACGTTCCTCAAGTTGTTTTTGAACTCCTGATTCCCCTGCTTTAGCCTCCCTCCTAGCGCTGAGATTATAGTGTGTGCCACGCGGCTGCACACGTCACACAGAAACTATACCCAGTCCTGAGTACATGCCCATATAAATGTTTACATACATACAGCTCTTTGCTGCTGTGTACTGATATCTATATAGACAGCCATAATGCTAATGTATAATATAAAAACAGCAGGGATGTGAACAGGGCATAAGGTGCTACTTACAGAAGGGTGAGGGGCTGCCCTGTCTCGCCAGGGCAGAGAACTGAACCAGATGCTGCTGATGTTGGTGGGGGCACAAGATGGGCTCCACACAAGGAACTGGCACTCTTTCCTACTTCAGTGTATGGGGACAAGTCCCTGAAAGGTTTCTAGAAGAGCTCCTTTCTGAGGGCTGCTGACACACTCCTGCAATGTCCTTTTCTGGCCCTGGCACTTTGTTAACACTTAGGTTGGGAGGCACCCTTCTGGGTCTGAGCAAATCAGGCAAAGCATGAGTGCCTGCTCAGGCAGGCTCCCCCACTGGCCTGAGGATGCCTGCTTCATGGGCTGAGGGCCAGGAGCTGAACACAGATGAGGCTGTGGCTGTAGCTACCCTTCCCCGCCCACATTCAGGAAGAGCTCTGCCAGAAGAACGATGCTCCTTAGGGCCCAGGACTTCTCACCCAACTCTGTGGCCAGAACGGTGAGGTTGTGCCAGACACGAGCCTCGCGGTCCAGGCGCACGGCTGTACGGATAGTGCCATCTTCGGGCTCAATGGAGAAGCAACGCTCTGGATCCGAGTGGGGGAGGATGGAGTATCTAGGGAAAATGGACTGATCTGGGAGATGCCCCCTCTCCCGCCTTCCCTACTCTCCCCTCTGTTTATCTTGCTAGAGTGTCCAAATGTTTCTAGCAGAGCCTTACCAGCCACTCAGAGCCATCAGTCAGGCTGGGGTCCCTGGGAAGCCCTCTGACCTAGGGGGGCTGGATTCTACAGGAGTGGTAGAAAGAGAGACACTCCATGTGTTTCAGACTTGTAGGCTCTGTTCTGGGAACCTAGGGACCTGTGATTCGTCCCTGCTCTGCCTCAGACCACCTGTGTGACCTTGGGGGGGAACTCATTTGACCTTGTTTAATCAACTGCAAAATGGGAGGGACACCAGCACCTCCTTCACAGAGCCGTGTCAGGGATGCTGGCCAGAAAGTTGGAAGCGTGGAGGTTCACAGGGTAGACCGCCAAATCTGAACATCAGCTCTGTCGCCCCACAGTGGGCTAACAACTTAGCCATTCACGGTTGGCCCGGAGAACAACTGGCAATGATGATACCTACTTCATAGGGACATTATGACAATTAAATGTTATCGAGTGGGTAAAATGTGAAGCACTTAGGGCATGATCAATAGAGATCCATTTATCAGATGAGAATGCATTTGCTTGAACTGCCACTAGGAGGCGCCACGTCAGTCTAGCCAAAGAAATAAGTGGAGAGCAGGGCTGGAGTTAGGCCCTCCCGAGTTCCTCCAGCACTTAGGCCTGCAGACCAGCTAGCTGGCATAGGAAATGAGAACTTTGCTAAGTGATGAATAACTAGCCTCCTTCAAGGAAGCCTTGTCCCTCCCCAGCTCACAGCCCAGCTAACCTGATGGGGCTGGCCGGGGAGTCCAGGTCACTGGCTGAGATCTGGCCCACCAGGGTTCCAGGGACCTTGTTTTCAGGTACTACCAGGTGGTAGGTGGCCTGGGTGAAGGCGGGCGGCTCTGGAGCATCCTGCACGGCCACTCGGACTGAGGCCACATCTTTGAAGGGACCTCGCCGCAGGTAGGCTGGGTCGATGAGTGTGTTGGTGGCTTCTACCCGGAAGGTATAAGAGCGACGAGTCTCGAAGTCCAGGGGCTATGAGGAGGGGAGACAGAGAGTGAGGTACTGGGACACCAGGATGGGTCCAGCTCACAGGAGTAAAGTCTCTCTTCCATGTGCATTCCGTGCCGAGGAGAGGCGAGCCCTCAGCGGTCATGGTGGGTGGCACATTGTGTAGCTGGTAATTCTAAAAGGTAAGATTGCTATAACCCCCAAGCTCCAACACAGGGGTCCTAAGCATGGTTCTTGGAAACTAGTTAAAAGTATTGGCCGTGGTGGGACAGGAGCCAGGAGTAAGTGAGCCCGCAGTGTGTGTGTGTGTGTGGGGGGGTGTCTTCTGCTTTTGTTTTTTTTTTTCCTAGTGCTGGGAATGAAATCTCAGCCTTGGTACATGGTAGGCAAGCTCTCTAGCATTGAGCTTTGTACCCCCCTAGCTGCATCTGCAGGTATTAACAGGCAGAAAGCTAACCTTTCGGACAGTAAGGAGCCCGTCCTGACCCTGGGAATCTGTGCTGATGCTGAAGGCCTCTGATCCTTCCCCATCCAGGATGCTGTATGCCATTAGGGCATTATCCCCTAGGTCTGGGTCCTGGGCCTTAAGCCGGCCCACCAGGGTTCCAGGTCCAGCTGTCTCCACCACTGAGAACTGGTATAGACCTCAGGAGAACAAGGAGGGAAGATGGGTTCTTAAGAGAAGTCTCCAGTCTTCCTCCTTGCCCCAGTACTTCCTTTTTCCAGGGTCTGTAGGTAGGGCATCAAAGGATTGTTTGGGCACAGAACTGCCCCCCTTACTCTGAGGGAACTTGGGGGGGTTGTCGTTGACATCACTGAGGGTAACTGTTACTGTAGTGCTGCCTGACAGCCCCCCCATGTGGCCACCCATATCCTTGGCTTGAATCACCACCAAGAACTCCTCTTGGGTCTCCCGGTCCATGTTGGGGATGGCTGTACGAACCACTCCTAAGGGAGAGACACTGGGTCAGGAGTGCTTGTCCCCACGGCTGCCCTGAAAGGCTCCAAAGTTTGTTCTTACCAGTCTGGGGGTCCACAGAGAAGAAAGGCAGTCCATCCAGCACCGTGTATACAAGCTTGGCGCTGTTCCCATAGCTGGGATCATCCGCATCCTGAGCAGTCACTTGGATTACAGACGTCCCTGTGGGACATCCCCGTACCCCATTCAGTAGCAGCAAGGCCAGAAAAGAAGAATAGACTGAGGGACCCCAGATGTGAAGGAGGCTGAGTTAAAGGAGATGAATTCTAGGGTAGACAACCAAAGCAGATGGAGGAGTAAAAGAACCCCAGGTAAGCTAGGGCATCCAGAGCTGGGGTGCTCACCAACGTTAGACATCTCAGGCACGGTGGCATGGTAGGGCCCAAGGGGAAACACAGGAGGATTGTCATTGATGTCTTGCACTTTGATGATGAACTCTGATGGGGGTTCCAGGGGCCGGTTAGAGGCACGGTCCACAGCTTGGGCCAGCAGCACATATTGTGCCTTCTCTTCCCGGTCCAGGCTCTTGGTCACATGGATATTGCCTGTGGCCTCATCAATCACAAATACAGTGCCTGCCCCCTCCCCAGTCAGCAGGTACTTGGTGCGGCCCTCACCCCGGTCAACATCTGAGTGCAGCTGCAAGAGTCAGAGAAAATGGCAGAAAGCTCCAAGTGCAGAGCCACGGGGTTAGAGCTTAGCTTTGGGTGGTGTGTGAGGAATGCCAGGGGACCAAGGTCATTGCAGACTGATGAAGTTGCTGGGCAGGGCCTAAGGGTCTGACAGACTAGAGTAGTCATGGAGAGGGTTGATCCTTACCTTGCCAATAAGGACAGGCTCTGGACCAGAATATTCCTCAATGACAAAGAACTGGTTCCAGACCCAGCTCCTTCGGGTCCGCAGCAGTGTAGGACCCGAGTGTCCCCGGGACCCTGCCCAGGCTGGGACTGGAGCTGCCAGGCGCCCCATGCAGCCCCAGCCACCCAGCCAGGCCAACAGGAGCCTCACAAGGCCCCACATGTTTGTAATCCAGCCAGGGCTCTTGTTCACTGGCCCCAGGTGCTGAGGCTGGGCAGGGCCAGGTGGCCCATGAGCTGGCTGGGGAAGATGCGTTGAGGCTACCCCATGGATCCACACCTGTAGGACAGGTAGCTGCTCAGGATCAAGGAAAGTCTAGATTGTACTCTTCTCCCGAATTAGATACCGAAGCCCAGCTCTCTAAGAAACCAGATACCCCACTGCCCAGAACCCAATCCAAGACAGACAGCCTGAGCCTTCCTCCCAGGCTCTGCCTGGATTCACCTCCAGCTCCTCCAAGCCCATAAATCTCAGGTCAGTCAACTCTGGAAAGCTAGCAGGGAAAAGGAGAGGAGAATGCTAAAGGGGCTTAGAATTTCAAATCCTGTTCCTGTTCTACCCTGGGCACACAGCTAGAGTACTAGAAAAGGTAGATGGACCGACAGAGAGAGGGCTTAAAACTGAGAGGTTGGGATTCATCAACACAGTCTTCCTTATCCACAGGGTCAGGCTGAAAGACAGAGAGTGCAGCCCGAGTCGGGCTGGACTTAGGAAAGCCCAGGAGGAACCCCACCTCTCCAGACAGTCTCCAGCCCACTCTTGCCAGTTGCAGTCTTTAAGGGGCATTAGTCTAAGGGAGCAGAGTGGGGCTACAGCTGGAGGAACTGGGGACAGGGCTGCAAGCAGTGCAGGAGACGGAGAGAGGTGAAGTGGAGGCTGACCCAGGGGTCAGAGACAGTGTGATTGAGGGCTTGGGAACAAGAATCGGGGAGGCTCTGGCAGA
>JADRCC010571486.1:0-10292 GCA_019843855.1 Hylomyscus alleni
AAAGTAAACAAGTAAACTAATTTTTAAAATAAACCACATGTTTTGGTTTGGACCACACTTGATTAATTTAATGGAGTGGCACATTCTTCAAAGGGTAAAAGATAATTACATGTATTTTTTTTCTTTCCTTGAACTTCTGATTTTCCAGCCTTTGCTACCTAAGTGCCAAGATTACAGGGATGAATCAGACAGAAAGACACCCAGCTGTATTTCTTCTTCAAATAGCCTGGAGTGCAGAACGAATGTATCCTAAATAAACATTCTATATATCAGATTGTTTTGCCAACAGACAGCACTGGCCCGTTTGGCTGTATCCATGTCCACCGGCATGCAGGCAACATTGGCCTATTTGGTTGTATCCATGTCCACCGGCATGCAGGCATGGCCTTTAAGACACCTGCATCAGGTAAGCTGCACATGCTAATTCCTGTTTTCTTGGGGCAGTGAAGCACGCATGACAGATACTGAGAAGACTCCCCCTGCCATGATGATATGATAGCTGCTGTGTGAAACTCTTCCATGTACAACTAAATAGAAGCAGAGAGATCCAAACTCCGAAGAGATTTCCAACTAGAACAATGGGAAAAGATGAAGGAATTTGTCTGATTTATCCCAGACAGACCACAGTAGATACTATCTTGTAAATCCCGGTTCCTACCGAGAGGACTCTGACCATGGATAGCTAGCTCTTGTGACTTTGCAGCTAGAATTGCCTTTGCTACTATCATCATCCCCCTCTTCCTCTGCTCCTGAAATAGGATCATCTCACATACTCCATTGCTTTGGAGTCTCTCAAAAATTTTCAACAGAATCTCCCGTAAACACACGAATAGCAAGAACATTGCTCTGACTCCACCACATACCCCAGTAAACTGCACTTCTGTTTCCAGACCAAACAGATAGAGATCCCTGGGGGGGGACCTTTAACCTCTAAATTTCCACATCCAATTCAATAGCCTTGCCATCTCAAGAGTCCATTATTTGATTTTTCTTCATGACTCCCGAGACTACATCAGTCAAGTCATCATGTCACAGTTAGACTGCTGCATGGGGCTCCTGCTGGCATTCACCTCAAATGTAGTCCCTAGGCTCTGCTGGACGACAGCCATAATTCCAAACTGAAAATCTCACCATGTTGCTCCCCTGCCTGAAGCTATTCAGTGGCTGTCAGCAGTTCGCTGTACCTCACACTACTCCCTACCACATTCTTTGGTCTGGGTTTGCTCTCAAAACCTGTTTCCTTTTTCTCCCTCATGCTAGTCCAACCTGCCGCAATTCGATTCTTCACTGAAATAGGTTTTGCTAATCCTGAGGCTCAGAACAAGCATGTCCTTGATAATATCATACAGGTTTCTTCATGCATCTTTGCACAATGATTGCAATTCTGATCAATGAATCTTAATGTCTTTTGTCTATTAGTGTGTTTCACTGTCCCTCTTTCAATCAGGTCTTAAGGCCAGACATCTAGCATTATCCAGAATTCCTGACACAGGAAGTATTCTACTGTATCACTTTGAATGACTATAATACATATTTTCTTCTTTGCTTTTTGCCTATGTGGTGGCAGGGTGTAGTGAAGGGCATATATTTAAATGTATGTGAGCATATGTGTGTGCATGCAAGGTGTATAGCTGAAATATTACATGTGAGGAGAAGGGATGAGAGTGTTTTGAGGTGTGCTAACAGTAACAATTTATTGCTATTTTTTATTAAACTGCTCTTTAATGTTGACCAGAGGGCCTAAGTTCTGTTCCACCAAAAACATAGTCAGTTAGAGGCATATTCACTAGTTTATTTAGGCACATTCTTGAGATTGATGCCTGGAAGGAAGTAAGAGCAGCTGTGATGAACAAGACATCCTCTGCTACAATGCAATCCTATCAAATACCTCAACTGCTTCATTTGTAACCTCTGAACCTGAAATGACCATTCAGAATTGGTCTCCATCCAAGCAATGAAGCTGGTCTTTTATACTCCTGCAGACAGGCCATGATCTTGGTGAGATAATATTGTGGTTTGGGTGAGAAATGTCCTTGAAAGGTCCATGGATTAAAGGCTTGTTCGCCAGGATGGTGTAATTAGGAAATGCTGGAAACTTTGGAAGGTAGGGCCCAGTGAAAGATTTTAATGTCATTGGGTGCCTAGCCTGGGAGACAATTATGGGATGCTACTCTCTTGTTCCATTTTTTTTCTTTTGTTCTGGCCATAAAGCAATAGTTGGAATTGTGAGAAGCTCACCTCCATTGCCAGGTAACAATGCCTCAGGGGCTTGACAACAGGTTCATCCCATCATGGACTGGCAGCTAAGAAACTAACAAATCTTTTCTTTTCAGAGAACTTAACTATCTTGGGTATTTCGTAATAGTGACGGAAAGCTAACACAGACAGGCACTTTCAGGAGAAGTAAATTCCCCTTGAGGGAATTAGTTTTGAATCATCAGAAGCCAACACTTGTAACAGCTGAGGGGACAGATGTCTCATTCCTACAGGGAGAAGCTAAATGACACACACAGTCTGCATTTCAGATCATCCCTCTGTCCACTCAAATCCTCTTACTTGAATGGTAAGTACTCAGTGTCTGGAAACAGATCCTCTAGAGTTTCTGTATCACCTATTTTCCTAGATCATTTCCGAGAGTGACATCTGCAGGACAAGTGAGGGCCCCCGAAGCAGGTAGTTGTGATCCTGGGATGTGGTCTTAGTTGTATTTAACCCTAGATATACCACTTCTATTCCCCAGACTTGTGGTCTGTTGTTTGCAGAGCCTATATGGTCAACACTGGCTACTTGCTTACTTGATATTTCAAGGTGAAACATTCCATAATTACAGCACTCAGCAGAACAAACCAAACTGAATTTTTCAAAAGATGTATAATCATTACTATCCAATGCCACAGTGTTGACACTTTTCATTCTGTGGGTCTGTTTTACCGTTTCCCCATTCAGAGTTGCCACAGATCTGCCATATAATATGACTTTGGTAACAAGGATGCCTTCACTGAGGTATGAAATTAATATTCACGCTCCATTCTAAGTCCACTAAGAGTGGCTTTGAGTTTTAAAAGTTTAGAACTAGAAATGGAGAGGTGGCTAGACAGTTAAGAGCACTGGCTACTCTTTCAGAGGACTAAGGTTTGCTTCCTAGTACCACATGGTAGCTTACAACCATCTGGAACGCCAGTTTCAGGTGGATCTACTGATTTGTCTAGCTTCTGTAGACACTGGTATACATGTAGGTAAATCACTCATACACATCATATATGTAGTTGCAATTGTGCTAAGAGTTGGATGTTGTACCTCTAGAGTCAGGGAAGCCTGTCAAGCCTTGTTCTTCGTCCTTAGTGGTAGGAAGTGTGAGTTGCAATTGCAGTTTTCCTTTCACTCAGAGTAGAACACCAAACATGCTTCACATTCTTAAAATCTTCACTGATCAAATGCTCTAAACTGTCCAAAAAGGCTTACTTCCAATCTTTGGGATTTCATAAGCCAAGGAGAGCTTTGGGGCAAGACTAAATTTGTACTGTTGTTTCCTCCAAGTAAGTATGAAATGTTCTCTTCCCTCTCACTGAGAAGGATGGAAAGGAATGAACTGTCTAGATCCCTGGCTGTAACTCTTGTCTGTGAAGCTGGACTGAGGTTTTAGTAGTTCTCAGTCATCTGCTGAAAGGTTGTTTTGTGCTGTGTACAGAAGTCAGAGCAATCCCTATCACCATGCTTCTGCTAAAGAATTTAGCTCAGGAATTAACTACCACTGGGCTTTTTAGGGAGAGTGGTGTTCTGTTCACTAATGTTTTAACTACGCCATTGGCTCTGCTTTGTACTGTAGAACATAGCTGTTTGATAACATCCCTGAAGCTTTCCATCCCTTCATACACTGTCTTGCATGGCAATTCTGGCATGCCTATTTTTATAGGGTTGGCAGTAACTTTTTTCAGGCTTCCAAGAACCATTCTAGCAATATGCTAACAAAGCCTTTGCCAAGATGTTAAATTCTAAATCTTGAGCGATTCCTCTTGGGTTGATGAACTTTATGTTCTTCACTCTTGATCTGGACCCACTGAAATTCTCTCAGTTCCTGGAGAACCTTCAGGATTCCTTCCATAATAACATAACACTGGCTTGACCATGGTGAAATGAAACTGACTTTACATATTGCTTATGGTTTGTTTGTTTAATTAATTAATCTGTAGTTCACCTGTAATTACAGTCCTAAGGGGAGATCTGGTGATGGATTAGTCCCAAAGAGTTGTTCCACCATTGAAATCAGGGAGGTAGTATCCACTGTCAATATTGGCCAGATACTAGATATAAGATAGCCCCAGGAGGCAAGTATGACCCTAGTGGAGGTCTGAGTTTCTGATTAGCAGCCAAGTCAATGGGCTAAGTCATCCACAGACAGCCCTTCCAGGAAGAAGGAGAATAGATAGTCAGTTCTGAAAGGAGGGCCTGGGTACCACATAAGCATTCATCAAAGAAATTATGCCACTCAGACCAATATCAAAGTGAACTCCACAGACTCTTCCATTACCCTTTTCTTTGGCACTATGTAATAGTGGTTACCCATTTATCAAGTAAACACATTTGGAGAATATATGGGCTATAATTTTTTTCTTGTAAGTATTTAGAACATCACAAAAATTACATCTTAGGATGAAAACAGTGGCACCTCAAAGATAAGGATGAAAGAGTCCTCTAACAATAAATTATTCTCTGAAAACTTTTATTTGCTCAGATATTTCTGGAAGTGGTCAGCCCCTGGTGTAGTTCAAGAAGACTAAAACTTAGAAGCACTTTTGTGACTTACACTTAAACATTCTGTGGTAAATATGTTCTTTGAAATAAATGTGAATATGTATATATATATATATATATATGTATATATATATATGTATCTATATGTAGAGAGAGATATGGAGAGAGATGGATAGACAGACAGACAGACAGACAGACAGATAGATAACAATTCCTGGTTATTTTACCAGATGATTATTGTACATGTACATAACTGCATACAGATTTTTTTTTTAATTAAAAGGTATGGATGGAGTAATAACAGAGAAAACGGCCAAAGGTTCTCACATATGTAACATCCTTTGTTCTCCTTACTTTCTCAGAAAGTGCCTATTGACTTCTTGCTCTTTGTGTTGTAGGATTCACTACAGGGAGGATGCCAATAAGACCAACGTGCAGGTAAACCTCCTAGACTCTGCCACTGTTCTTTTCTGTGGCTCCTGTGGGTGGTCAACAGCTGCTGTGGTAGCTGTCACCTCATGAAGTAAACACCATGGTGAGAGTAAATCAGTGGACTGTGAAATTTGATCTTCCTGTGTATATTTAGTGTGGGGCACAAAGGAAACCTGGAATAAAGGTATAAAGCATGAATAAAGTCCAAAGTGAACTTGCATTGTTGACATGGGCAGGACCTCAGATCCAAGTGAGGCTCAGAGGGAGGGCAAAGCCTTCCCATAGTTCAATGGCAAAGACAGTGTATGTAAATAATGGTGTTTACAAATAATTGACCTGTGTGTGTTAAATCTGACAACTACAGCTTTCTCCTCCTGGATGTTTACTGCCTGAGACTGCTCTAAGACAGAGATTTTCTACCAAGACTTGCCAACCCCTCCTTCTGTGCTGACATAATAAATACACTGAGGTTTCCTGGTTGTTCTAGTAGTGTGCACCCACTCCATGAGGGTACACATAAACCACCTGACTCCAGCTTTTCTGGATGTGCCTGTCTTCTTTATTCCCTCACCACCCCAAGCCAGTTTTCCAGGGCCAACCACACAGGTTTGAGACATTTAGAACATTATGATAGGTGACACATACATGAGAAACTAATGGTGCTAATTGTGCCTGGTCAGTTAACCTCTGAAGTTGATCCCTCCCCTCCTAGGCTAGGTTCTGAGACCTGAAGTAACTCAGAAGTTAAGGACCACAAGTCAGGGCATATAAGATATTGGATGGGCTGTGGAACAATTTAAGGGGATTATTTGAGTTTATAATATCAGTACTTCTGAAAATATATTGAAAATACATTTAAGGTCTTGGTAACCCATTATTAAACTCTAAATATTTTACAATGCCAAAAAGTATAGTAAAATTTAAATAGCTTATTATAATTGAGAAATAATTTTTAAAGGATTTTTTTTTTTCATTCACACCTTCCAGAGATCTACTAGGTAGACAGGAATTATCTTGCACGCACACTCCAGTGAAGTTTAAGTTATTTTGTCAACACACACACACACACACACACACACACACACACACACACACACAGCTAATGAGAAATCCTCCCAAGGCTGGACTGATGAGTTTACTTCAAAGAAGCTGTTGTCTGGCTACACCATGTAGTCATCTAGTAACAAAGTAAACACTTGACCTTCAAAGGAATGCCTTGTTTTTATGTATACAGAAGCACATTTCCCAGCAGAGAAGGCACAAAATAAATGAAAAGTAATTTGGGCTGGGGTTTTAACATTTTCAAAATACAAATCACAGCTGAAGATCGGAATTTTTCTCCTCCAGAGGATACATCACTTAGCTTCATCCTTGAAACAAACACTGGGGAAAACTGCAGAGAGCTAGTTTGGCTGATTTCATGTTATCTGAGCAAGAACATGGCTCATGTTGTGCTGAAGGAAAAAAATGCCTCAAGTTTCAAAGGATGCAGGCTGTTCACATTACTGAAACACAGCGTTACATGTGGGCTTTAAGAACTCATTAGTAATTTAAAGCTAGAGCCATTTCTATTTTTATGAAAAAAGCTGATCATGTTCTATCTTTTTCAAAAATCTTGGAGAGATATTCTCACAATGATCATCCTAGCTACCAGGGATTTTTTTTCCAGGCAAACAGAGACTCAAGAAACAAATCTGTAAATTTATCTCCAAGCCACAGTCCACGTGGAGGCTGACTTCAAAGCAGAAAGAAATCCTAATAAAAATTATACACAACACACTAATAACACTTCTGAATAATAGCACCTAACAATTATACAACACTTTGCACTTTCAAAGCACTTTACAATCATTAATTAGTTTATCCACACAACACCCCTGTGACTTAGGCCAGTGTTATTATCCTCATTTTTGAGATGAGGAAACTGAGATGCAATGTGATTAAGTGCCTTGCCTAAGGTCACATCGCTGATCAGTAGTAGGATCGCTATGTGAGCTCATTGCATTTAGTCTCATTGTCAGGAACATCGGAGATTCTGGTAGAAATCCTTGAGGTCCACCCATCCTCTACTTGGACTGTACAAACCTATTCTTTCCTTCACTTGCTAATGTTATCTCCTGTTCTTCACTGACTTCTACAGAAGAAAGATAAGGAATTAAAAATTACCTTTTTAAATGGATATTTGTGTATGGATATTTTGCCTGCATCTACATATATGTGTACTTTGTGTGTCCTGGTGCCATGAATCCCCTGGACCTGGAGTTCCAGTGAGTTGTGGGAACTGCAGAGCCATCTCTCTATCCCCTAGAATGTACCTTTTAAATTACCTGAGAATACAATGAATTCATTTAAACCATGGAAAAGGAAAGGATAAGACCGTGTGTAAGGAACATCACATTCTCTCCTGTCATGAAAACAGATGAATTTGGGATAGATCACTAGATGATGCTCTGTTTTTAGTAGAAAACAAGCTGAGAGCCCAACTCACCCTGCAGCTATGATTAATACAGGCTCCTTGCTTCTTGCTCCTTGCTTTCCGACATTGCTCATACAAGACTGACATGAATGCTAGTCAAATGGACCAATAAGAAGGTCAAGATAATTATTTTTGTCCCTATGATACCTAAATAAGTTCCTTGGCTTTTTAGGTTTGAGAAACTATATATGTAGGTAAACAATAGACAACTACTTTTCTACTTTTGCAAATTAATTCTAATATGTTCCTTCTCAGAATACATAGAGTATGTTAGTATAGACAGAGCTAAACACTCAAGAGCATAATTTAAATATATTTTCCATGCTAATGCTATATGATCATCTTAGGTTAGTGGACCTGTTTGATTTTTCTTCACCCAGATGCCCAGACAAGGCCACCAGCATCTATCTGGATCACTTCACTAGAAGGAACAGTCCAAATGTCACACTGGATTTTGAAGTTCCATCAAAGAAGTGATGCATTATCTTTCTTTGTGTATGCCTTGGTAGTCAGTGAACACTACATAATTATGACTTGTTGAAATGGGAAGAGAGGTGTAATCCTTCCACGTTTATAGAGAAGACACGGAGTATATGGGAATCCCCACAGTGAGCCCTTATCTCTGTGATCACCAACTATTTGGCACACTCACCTACTGCTTGCTCCAGAGTAACCAGTGTCAGACACAAGCGCTATAGCCAAAGATATATGATATGAGACTGAACACAGGTTTAATGTTCCCTTCTCCTCCTGTGGTTGCTACAATATTCAAGTGATGGCGGCCCTGTTGGCTGCTGTCCCTGAGATTGCACAAGCTAAGACAGAGGCCCTTTCTTCCCTCCTTCCTTCTTTCCCTCTTTCCTTCCTTCCTTTCTTCCTTGCTCCACTTTTCTTTTAAGCACAGACTCCTCGAAATAGCATAGTAATTGTGAAGTGTCTCTGAAATGATGCTATCATTTTAACCAGGTATTCATAAATAAGCTTCCAGAAATTTCAAGAACAAAGATATTGCTCCTGAGAGCAGATACTTTCATAATACTGGTTACCTAGAAACCACATTGTTATTTTCTGAAAATGCTAACAAATGAAACAGTAGAATCATTACTTAGTAAAGTACAATTTCCCTCAACTCCTTTAAATCCTATGTTTTTACTACCATAATCACTGGTTCAAAATTTATCATTTATTATGTCCCTCTTTGGACATGGTAGTTTTTATGTATATGTCATTGATGTTTTTTTACTCAATGCAAAAAGTACTTTTATTCTATTTACGAATTAAGTTGGCAACATTTGCAGAGTTTCAATAATTTCAGCATGACAGTCAGATAATGGGTACCAAAACCAGGTAATACTTCTTTTCTTTTTCAGATGCTCAGTCCTTTAGTACATGAGTACATCACACAGGTGGAAGATTTTATCATGGCGTGGCTAAAAGTTTTGTGGCTGAGAAATATGTAAATACACACACACACACACACACACACACACACGCACATACACACACGCGCACACACACACACACACACACACACACACACACGCACACACGCACGCACACACACGCTTTTCTCGACCTGTGGGTTGCAAGCCCTTTGGGTGCCATATATCAGATATCTGCTTACATTACGATTCATCACAGTAACAAAATTACAGTTATGAAGTAGCACCCCAACATGAGGAACTATATATATTACAGAGTTGCAGCCTTAGCAAGGTTGAGAGCCACTGCTTTAGAGGCTGGCCCTAAATCTCCATGATTCCCCATTATTTAAGAAACAGTCGTTAAATCCAGATTCATTTCCATGGGAGGGACCCTGTGAGTTACAGCACACCATTACCTACCTTCACAGTGGAACAGCTTATTCCAATTGAATGTCAGCTCTGTGCTAGGCATCATAGCTCTGTAGGATTTGACTCACTGAACCTTTGCAGCAATGCTATGAGAAGCACCTATTATTATTCTATTGCAGGAAATTCAAAGCACTGTAAGGTAAGCAGTCTGATGCGGAGACATGTCTGGGATTTGAACACTGGCAGGCTTTTCCCAGCACTTATTAGAGTGACTTGGAACATAAACAAAAACTAGTGAGGTCATGCTAGGTGGAACCAAAAACATTGTTTTGAGAGGAAGGCAATTGCTACTTTGTTTCCCTTCTCCTTGCTTATGCCTAGTCTTCATTCATTCACAAATTTAGTAAGCTAACCCACAGGGCAATCTACCTGTCAGGCTTGGTTTGGATACTCCCAACATACTGATTAATAAAAACACTTGTGAGACATGGAGGGGGGGTGTGGATTACTAGCCTGTTCCGGTAGCCTTCGCAGTGTAATGCCTCTGTTTTCTTCCCTGCCTAAAATAACAGAGACTGAAGAAATTTCTTATTCTCAGCTAGCCCAAAGACTCTGAAGTTTACTTCTATTATTGAAAAATGTTTGTGTATGTAAAGCTGAGCATCAAAATTGGGGCCTTCCCACAGTAGACACCCACTGTCACTGAACTGCAGTCCCATTATAAGGCTTTGACTGAAGGGCTTGCCCAGCTTTCAATGATAGACACAATTCAGATTTGGCTAATTGTCACAGCATATGGACTTTATTTATGAGCAAACAAATGAGAAATGAGATTATAT
>JADRCC010571490.1:0-15158 GCA_019843855.1 Hylomyscus alleni
AAGTGGAACAGATCCTCAGACTGTGTGTCCCCTAGGATGCCGAAAGTAATTAGCCCTGGGATGAAATACTGGGCAGATGTTTTAAAAGACAAGGGCAGGTTGAGCTCCAGGAAAGTCAAGTGGCTGTGCCCTAAAGGAAGCGTAATCATGATGAGCTGGGAATGGCGTTAATGTCATCCCAATGGTGTAAACACCAGTATGGATTTAGCAAATAACTGAACAGTGGGGAGATGGGTGAGCTAAGCTCCCATTTTCATAACTACACCAATAATCACCAGAAGTAGTGGCAATGCTGTGGCACTACTTAGAATTATGGGGCAATATGGGAAGGAAATCAAGCTAAAGTCAATGAGAGTGGATACCTCTGGGGTATAGGATTTGTTGTGGGAAAGAAAAGAATTGTAATTTTATTTGAAGTCTTCCCTAATATGTGGCCTTTTAAAACTTCATAGACATGGTGCTTTGGGCAACATATTTTAAAGGGAGAAGCAGGATAGAAGAATTGGAAGCTCCAAGTTTTAATATAAATTGAAAATGAATGTAATATTAAAACATAGGAAGGAGGGAGGGACATCTGAGGATTTGACCATGGTACTTTACTAGCTGGCATCTATATGCCAGATCAGATCTCAGGCCACACACAAGCATGCTCTGGAGGGATGGGAAGGAATGTTTGTTGGGCATCCAGTCTACACCAGCACTGTCACAGAAGATGGATGGAAAATATTGTGACTGGCCCGTGTCACGATCCAGGGAAATAGAGCAAGCTATATTCAGGATAAAGTACAAAGTATCCATATGCTGACCAACTTTCTGGAAAGCATTTGTTCTTACTTCTAGTGTAGGAGTCCTAAGGACAGAGTGGGTACTGTCTGATCATTCATCATCATACACTTGAGACTCGGCAAGCTCAAGTAACTTGACCTTATTCAACTAGAGGGTGGGAGAACCATGCTGCAGCCACAGCTTCTAGAGAACTCTCCAGCTGAGCATCTGCAGGGTGGAAACCACATTTGGACTCTTAGCACTCACCGTACCCTTGGGTAGCACATAGGAAATGCTCACTCACAGTCCATCAACTGAAGTGATTGAGACTCTAAAGTTTACCTGGTTCATCAACTGGCAGAAAATCAAGTTCCTCAACCCATTGCCTCAATACATTCTATGCAGGGGACTTGTTTGAGGCTTGCCTAGATGCAGCTTCTCCAGAGAAAGGTCCCAGAAGAGCTGTGATGATTTGGATACAAAATGTCCCGCCATGAACACATGTGCTGAGTGCATGGCCCTCAGTTGGTGGTGCTATCTGGGAGGTGGTGGATACTGTAGGAGGCGGGTCTTCACTAGAGGAGATGGTGGCTGAGTGTGTGCCTTTGAAGGGTATCCATGGCCCTTCCTTACTTTCTGCTTCCTGACAGCCATGAGGAGGTGAGTAACACCCATCAAGCGTTTCCATTATTGTGATGTTTTCCCTCATCAGAGACCCCGAATCACAGGACCAAGAGATCATAGGGTGAACCCACAGAAATCATGAGCCAAAATAAGTTATTCTTCTCTTGAGTGGTTTCTGTCAGATATTTTACCACACCAAGGCAAGAATAAGAGACAGTGGTCCCTCCTATAAAAACAAGAGGGAGCTACACCAGTCACCCTCATGTAACCCAAAGGGACAGTTAGTTTGTAGCTGTGCTTCAGGCCTTCATGGTGAAATGGCACAGCCTTTAAATAGTAGAATAGTAGCAATTTTTATCTCAAATAAAACAAAACAGAAAAATTAAATCTTCCATGTCAAAAAAAGAAAGAAGAAAGGAAGGAAAAAAGGAAGGAGAGAGAGAGAGAGAGAGAGAGAGAGAGAGAGAGAGAGAGAGAGAGAGAGAGAGAGAGAGAGAGTCCATGGAAACACTTTTGGAGGCCACAGAACTTTTGAAAATGTCATTAACAAACTGTAAAATCAAGGAGATAAAAATCAGACAGTCCAATGGAAATAACAGTGTCCCCAGCACAGGGCCCTCAGCCAGAGTCACCAATCCTTGCCAATAGTTTTGTAAAAGTAAAAAAATGAACTTTACCCTATGTTCCACCAGTAAGACATTATTTTAATTACTTATTGGGTATCCACATAGAGTGTGAAGATCTGTTCTACCAATAAAAAGAAATGTTATAGGGCTGAGGATATGATGCAGGTGGCAAAGTGTAAGGGCCCATGTTCAGTGCTTAGAAAACACACACACACATACACAGACAAGCAAGCACACACACAAGCACACGTACACCCACATGCCAGGTATATGCTTATAATCACAGCACTGGGGAAGTGGAGCCAGGTGGATCTCTGGGGCTCGCTGGTCAGCCAGCCTAGCCTACTTGTGTTCCAGACCAATGAGAGATCCAATTGGTTGATGTCAGTCATAGGTGCCACAATAGAAAGAGAAGCTCACCAAGACACTAAGCCTTCATTTTTCAAAGGAGCAGAAGAATTCTGCCTTCTTGGAAAAGACTGATAGACAACTTGCTCACTCCAATTACTTTTTTCAAACATTCTACAAGGTTAATTGGGGCTGGGAGAGATTCCAGCGGCCCGTGCCCTTGCTGCTTATGAGAGGGGCCAACCCTGACACATCTCAGTCCCTTTTGACCATGGCTGGCCATAATCAAGCATGAGATCCAGGTTTTCCAGGAATGTCTTAGGATGAAGGTGTGTGCAGCTGCAAGCTCTCACATCCCAGTGCAGATGTTCTACAGAAACATTTCTCAAGGTTCAAACAGTCTCAAAGCAATTCCTCAGCCTCTACCAATTGACCCAAACTTAGCAAAGGCTTTGCTGAAACATTTCACTTAAAGCCAGACACAAAGGCTCTACTATACATATCACTACATCTTCCCCTTTTGTTTTTAGTGGATTTATTAGGGATAGCAATTATCACTGGAGAATTATGGAATTGTACAGTAAATATGCCCTTTTGTTGATCTAGTTGTCTCATAGGTTTATGCAAATAAATCAGCATATATTTCAAAGCCAGTAAAGTTAGCACAAAGAGAATTATAAAATATCACAAGAGTAAGAAACTTATCAAAATGAGATTAAATAAAGCTACAATATGTGCAAGACATTCTGTAACATCCATTTCAGACAATTCTTAGCAAATATTTCTATAATTTCTTGCTGTAAATCATAAATCATTTGAGAAGAGTTAGGGTGACCCAATAAATGCATTTTACCTTTTTCCCAATCATATTTGCTCTCCTTGAATCTTAAAGGCATAATACAATAAGTGACGACATTCCAATCACATTTTATATGTTCTCTCAGGAATTCTAATTGATCTCTGATGAGTATTCCAACTTCTCTCAATTTGGCTATTGCATCAACTATTTTTCTCTCTCCCTCTTTTGCATCCAAACTTCATGAGAATGCGTATCCCAGTCTTTAACAAATTCAGCAGTTTGAACTTCTTTATAAAGAGCATCTCTAGCTGTGGTAACAGAAGTCGTTAACTCAATGATTCTTAGGACCACTGTAATTATCAATGACACTATCCATTGAGGTCTTTCTAACATTCTTTCAGCAAGCTTCTGCACTAGCATCCTCATAGGTGAGTCTTGCCATGGTCTCGACAACCTCACTGGCATCCAGACTGCTGCTCTTGCTCTGAGAATAGATAAACTTTCAAAAGCAACATTTAAAGACATACTAGCTTTGACACAGGTATGAAGAGTACAGCGTGTACAGTGAGGCTATAATTATTAGGATGCCAATGCTCAGGTCCTTACAATGACAGATAAGGTAATGGTGTGACAAGCCATAAAGGTGTGACTGTGATCTAAACTAAAGGACAAATGAAATCTGTCATTATTAAACTTTAACGTTCTGCTCAGGGGTAGGGGTTTATAGAATGAAAGGTTTGGATGGGGAGGTTGTAGGAGCAGCATAATAAGATGGTCATAGTAAGGTAGTCATAGCAACAGGTGGTTCTAACAACTTTTGAAACAAAGACACAAAGACATGGTTGCCATTTTCTGGAACAGGTAGTACAGAACTATTTATAGTTGAGGTTACAAGAGGAGGAGGGTTTATAACCCAATCCTTGAAAGACAGAAGTTTATTCAAACAGGAATGAACCTAACTTGTCTTTATTATAAGATGCCTTTATTATTAGATGGAGCCAGGTTGGTTCATCAGTTACCAAGGATCCTGGCCTTCTGTGAGCCCTTGGAAGATTTTGAGCAGCAAAGAAGCTTTCTGTGGGGTGTGAGTAGTAGCAGAAATACTAGTTCAGAAGCCACTGCTACAATGGAGGCTGGGATGCTTGTGACATAAGCAGGGTAGTTGATGGGTAACCAAGTCCTGGAGAAATAATATACTCAAGAAGTAAAGAAGTCAAGAGGCTTATCTAATAGGCTGGATTGAAAATGGGAGTTTAAAAGAAGATGACTTTTTTTAACCTAAAGAACTTTTTAAAACTTACCATGCCATGTTTGGGAGAAAATATTGATGGGGGAGCACTTAGATTGAAACATCTACCGTATCTCTAAGGAAGTATGGGATGATGCTAATAGCCGATGCTCACCTCAATTGTATGCCTGGGGCATCTGATGCTGAAACAGGTTCCAAATTATGTGCTTCTCGTAGCTGCCCCAGTGACTCTGAAATTCGGGCCTCTTGTTGCGTAAAGGGTTGTGGCTTGCACTCAACTAGTCCAACTTTCTTTGCAATGACTACGCATGGTTTTCATAATAAAATAAAAAGCTCTCTGTGATGGGTCCAGGAAGAAAAGGTAGCACTGGTAAATTTTAGTGCTTAGTGAGTCTCTGGCGATTATTCAACTCAGGTGGGGGCTATTTCACAGATGTTCTTTTCGTACATCATGCCGTGGTTTTCATTCTGTTGCTGTACTAAGACTCCCTGACAAAAGCCATGCAAGAAAAGGGTTTATTTTAGTTTATGGTTCCCTGTTACAGTCTGCTCGGCACTGCTGAGAAGCCAAGGGGACAAGAACTTGAAGCAGCTGGTCACATGACACTCACAATCAAGAGCAGAGAGATGTGAATTAGTGGATGCTTGCTTACTCCTGTTCAGGGCCCTGCCTGTACTTCAATAGTCCAGGCAGGCAAGGCTGCTGCTCACAAGAGGTAGTGCCACGGACCGGATTCATTACGGGGACCTCGTTTTCCTCGGGATGAGAGTTCTGGTCAGGAGGGCAACAAGTCGGTGAATGATAGACAGTCAACCCAAGAGTGTGCTGAATCTGAATGTATTTGTACAAGGTAAAATGCAGGCTTAAATAGCATACAGAAAGCAGGGCAGATGACAAGAGTCATGTAGGCGGGTGAGGGTTACAACAAGGTTAATAGGATCAGAGAGCAAGACTGAAGTCACGTAGGCAAGTGACCGACACATCAAGATTGGTAGGATCAGGTATCCAGGTGTGAAGCAGGTGGAAGAGCAGTGGTGCCCTCCCTGCTGGGGCTATTTTGGTATTCCCATGCTAATTCTCTGGGTCTGCTGGAGGCAAGCACTAGGAAGTTCCGATCTAACAGTTTCTGCTAATGCCCTTAAGTGAGGGAAGCCCTTCAATTACTCTCTAGTATGTAAAACAGTTCTGTCTTCTGTGGGACTGTCCTAAGAATTCTAACTATGTGCCTGGCCTCTGTTGCTAACTCTGAGGACAACCTGTCTGATAAGGCAGATTCCTTGAGAGAAAGTCCAAGCTAAGGACAGCTTGGAATTAAATTAGGACATGTTGGAACGTTGTGCTGGCTAGGAAACAATGCCTAATCTTAAGTTTAGCCATTTACAAATCATTTCTTGGGGTACCTTTATGCCTAAATAAAAGAGCGTGTTGATGATTGGAAAGACTAATCTGGAACATGTCTGAGTTAGGAGATGCCAAGGACTGACTGAATACCCAGGAGGCACAAACTCCCTTTGAAGTCATAACACCTCTTGTCTTTAATCAGGCTTTTACCCCCAATATTGCAGATTTTACTGGAGTAGATGAGTGGGTGTGGCAAGGTGGGTCTGCAGACCTCAGCTAAATTGATCAAGAAAATCCTTCACAGGAGTGCCCATCAACTTTGCTTTTGGTTGATCCCAGAGCCAGCCAACCGACTATCACAATCCATTATTTCCTTTTTTTTAATCCTTCTAGTCCAGATAACTTTACACACCAAACTCAGTGTTTTAGCCACAGGGACTTGATCCCTGCATTTTAGTTGCAACTTGTCATCATCTTCTGGTCTTTTTAAGTCTCTGGGATGCAAATAAAAGAGGAGGAGATAGTGGACAGGTGTGTGGAATTCGTTGTAATTACCTTTAGAGAATAATGCAAGTGGGTTACTTTTTAAACTATCGTGCCCGCTACACCTAGCACTACACCTAGCATATTACTTACAGCACCTCCCAGGTAAACAACTCCAACTGGAGCCCCTGTATGAGGCTGAAGCTCTCATTATAATAATAATAAGTCGGACTTCTGGACAGTATAGATTTATTTTTTAGTAGCAACATTTCATAAGTAAAAGATCTCATTTACCTTTCTCTTTTCTCTCCAGTGACTAAATGCTGTGGGTTTGTCCAAGAGTTTTCAGTTATGAGCATCCATTCAACAAGCAAGGAGGGCAGGGGTCATTATGGTGCCTGGCAACAGATGGCTGGAGTGATGTTTGGGGCAGAAACCTATCTAGTTGGCATACCAACGCCATCTTGACTCCAGAATTGTGGAAATCTTCCTGCCTTGGAGTTCACTGATTCGAAGTGAATCTCACTGAGCTTGCAGCTGTCTGATATTTTCAAGATGCCTAAGTGGAATGGGACTGATCACATCTTATTTAAGATGAAAGGTCAGGCTGAGGTCTCTACTCATCACATGCCTCTGCTAATGCTTAGTAAATTCCCAAAGCTGGAATTTCACCAACAGCAGTACCCATCCTGTTCCTACAACTCCAAACAAAATATCTATTTTTATTTTCTTTTACAAGTATGGAGAGGAATTCTATCATAACACAGACTTTATTAAGTGGGATTGTATGTGCCTTGGATCAAATTGAGTCTTCTGAATCATGAACGTTGGAAATGGAGAGGAAATAGCCATTGAATCATCCAAATTTGCCACTTATTAGACGAGGGGAAAGATGGTCAGAGAATGTAAGAGATCTGCCCAAGACCACACGGAACTGAGGACCAGAATTCAGCTCCTAAGCACAGAGTTCTTTCCATCCACTAGATCATAGCACCTCCCAGGGTAATCACTGAAAGTCTCAGGTGGCCACCCAATGGCCCCAGGGGCTGACTGAGGAGCTGATGAAGCATGGATGTCCATTTGCCTCACATGTAGCCACAATACAAACCAGTTGTCCAGAACTAGAGAAACCCCAATTCAGCGAGCAGAACCTGTACGGTGTGCTTCAGGCTAGGATGCATGCCAGCCTTTGGCTCTGCCCTGGATTCCAACCTAGAGATTATGAAAGGGAACTCGGGAGGACTAAAGCAAGAAGAGAAAAAGAGGAAGGGTGATCAAAGCATGCACTCGGATGTGTACAAAAACAGGGCAGAGGCACTTAAGAATCAAGTGCCTTTAGAAGTTATTTTTTACCTTTACCTATTTAAGTTTACCTTTTAGAAGTTATTTTCAATACCAACAGCTATCAGAGTATTCCTACTATCTCCATGAATGTTTGTGTAAGTTCAAGACAGGATGAAGTTTTCAGAACACAATTATTTTCTTATATTTTTTGGTTGTGAGCCTAGCCTTTAACAGCTGAGCCATCTCTCCAGCCCCACAATTATTTTCTTAACTGACACTTTCCTTTGAACCTCAACTCCTGATTACTAGCAAATCAGCTAGTAATACAACCCCATCCTGCACTGTAATCAACTGCCGGCTCACTATAGGAATAGTTTTAAAACAAAGTTGGAATCCCAGTCAACTCTGGAGTAGCCGTGAGCCATATGTTACTACCTTTGAGAGCACATTTAAATGTGGAAACAATCTATACTGGATGCCAACTGTATATAATGACATTTTCCTGCCTGTAGCTATTTGCCAATAATCAATCATAAATATTTTGTATGCACAGTAGGGCACTGTGACTACCCTGGGTTTTCTGTTTTGTTTTTGCTTTTTAAATGTTTTGCCTTCTGTTCTGATGAAATGTTGACAATTCCCAGGTAGCCAGCCTCAGGAAAGCCTTCAACATAGCAATGACAAGTGTGACGCTGTGTCAGTTACAGTGTGGTACTTCCAGGTCTAGAGTTCTGCTTCTTGTACATTTTGAATGGCATGTATGTATTTTTAAGATTTCTCTCTGTTACAATGATAGAAAGCCAAATGAAGCAAAGGAGATTAAAGATAGATAACTGAACTACTATGGGTACATCTGACCTCAAGGACCCCAAAGAACGAAAGAAGTATTATCAAGAATATTTCTTTTATCATTTTGACTTCTTGGCTTTGACTTTCGCAGTACATTGTATTAAACGTTAATTAAAATTTTTAATTAATTAATTTTAAAAGACCCTGGGTAAAGCAAAATGATAGATGTCTGTGCCAGTTTGCAGGTTTATTGAAGGGAAAGGAGGTTTAAGAGAACCCAAAACACGAGGGCATGAGAGGGGAGAGGAAGACAGGACAAGGAAACTGGCTTTCAGGTCAGTCTCCTGCAGTGGCAGTGAAGAAGTACTGCAGGCTTCATCCCAGTGGGTAATCCTGCTCAGGAGTAAGTCCATTTAGGCATGGTTGAGGAGTGGAAAACATCTGTACAGACAGTAGCAACTAGACACAGGTAACAGGGGCTGTGGCTGGGCATCACTTCCCCTTCTTCCACAGTAAGAGAGACATCGGCTGTCAGCTGAGCACACACCAGCCCATCCTCCAGCTCCAAATAGTCACGGGCCTCCGCCCCAGCTATCGAGGAGAGGATGTGAGTACTTTAATGTGTTGGGAAAAGCTCTGCTTATTTTTTTTCCTTTATTGTTTCTTTATCCTTGCTAGCTAGAGCGGGGACATGCTGAGTGCTCCTTACATTCTTCTAGTTGGAGCTAGAGCAGACATGATAGAACCTGAATAGCTTGAACCAAGAAAGTTTCAGGACCTGTCCAAGTCACCCAGGACTCAGGAGCAGAAGATGATCTTTGCTAGACTGTGTCATCCTTCTCCTAGAAAGAAATTGCTACCTTGCTTGAGTTGTTTAACATTGGGACCCCCCAGTACTTACAATTGAAACAAGTCCTAAGTGAATCTCAAATAGCAGTGCTATTTCAGCATGCCAGGATCCAAGAGTGGAACTGAGCAGATATCAAGGCTTGAGCCTTCCGGTAGCCAGGTTCTGTGACGTGCACAAGTCACATGATTCCCTTGGTCTGGTGCAGCCTCTCCTCAGATGTGTTGGTTAACTGAAGGGGAAGAGAGTCAGGCACACCTTGAGCACTCCTGCACACAAAGTCCAAAATCTAGTGCCAGAAGCTTTTGGATTTGGGAGGATTTTAGATTTTAATTAAACAAACAACAAAAAAATTTGAGAGACCCAATACCTGTTCAAACACTCCAATATTCCAAAAAATTCTGAAACACTTCTGATCTCAAGTATTTCCATAGTGGGCAGAAAAATCTCTTTCCTAAGGTCGTTACTGCTAGGACGTGATAGAACACAGGATCTGAGCCTGTGAAGACATACCTCCAAAGCCTTTCATGTCTACTACACAGGGCCTTACTGTATATGAACAAAACATGAAAACATCAAAGGAAAGTCCCATCTTACCAATGGCTGAGACACCAATCTTGGCCAAGTAGCAACCTTACCAAGCCACTGAAAACCTTGTTTACCATTTTAAATCAACGAACATTCAACTTGAAGACGTTTCCCTAAGAAGCCTTCAGGAAGCATGTCCTCTACAGAGGACTGACAGTCTGCACTCACCCTGGAAGAAAAGCAAGCACTGTGACCTTTGAAACGAACCCAAGTGGTGATTGAAGCTCAGAGCTGAAAGCCCCTGGACCTAGACACAGAGCACATGGCGCCACCACCAGGCTGAGAGCCTTTGCGTGCCAAACTTGCTTCTTACAAGACTTAGTTAGCTCCAGTCTCAAAGTCCATGGGCCTTTCACAAAACTCCAAGTTCAATGCCAGAACTTGGTCAACCACTATTATTGAGCTGACAGATTCCTGGCTCTTCTGCATTCTTTCTATTTTTTTCCTCTCAAGTGAATAAGTGGGTCTAGTTCAGTTTATTGCAAGAACAAATGCTCTCCTGCAAAACTAATTCTTTTGAATGGCTGAAATGAAAAGTAATATGCCACCCCACCCTTCAGAGGCCACTCGGACTTAAACACATGAAAACGCTAGTGTTTCTCAACCCAAGGCTTAAATTGGGATGAGGAATATAAAGAGCCTTTTCTAACCATTGTGACAGGGAAAGAATGCACAGGTCTCTCAAGAGGAGATTGCAAGAGTCCATGCTGAACTGATTTATGAATCTTCCACCAGGAATAAAACTCCACAAACGCAGCACTTACTCAGTGACTATTTGATATTTTACATATTCTGTACATATTTGGAAATACTTTTAAATTGGGATTTTTTTAAATTATATTTTAGGAGGAAATGCATTCCTTTTCATCATTAACTTCTGGGCAGCTGCATTAAAAAGTACTCCTTCTTCACGAAGAGTACCCACAACTGTGGGACAGCACATAGACATGTGACCACGAGCAAGGCTAGGGACAGAGTATCCCGTCAGGCAGAGTGAGTGATTGTACTCAATCTAGCACTGCTTTTGAGTGTTTGCAACAATAACTTGGAGAAACTTCCTTAAGGAGTCAGCTCATTTGCACTTTCAGAAGACATTGTAAGCAGAACTCAGTACAGGCACACGAGCACAGGCTGGATGCGTGTTCAGTGGGAAAGCGGATAGGCATTGGGGTGGTAACCAATGACCTGGGCAGAAGAAACAAGTCCTAGTGTTTGGAATGTATTTTGTGAGATCTGACACCATCACCGTGGGTATACTGTAGCTTTCTAGAGTCTTTGTGTTGACTTTATTTTCTAGAATGTTAGTCCATTTAAGACACAGACACACACACACACACACACACACACACACACACACACACACTGAGAAGGAGGAGGAGAGAGAGAGGGTGGGGAGAAGGGAGAGAGAGAAACCGAAGCATCTATCTACAAGTGAGTGTCGCTCTCTCGGAGGTCTGAAGCAGCCTGCTGTTCATCTGCATTTGTTTCCTATGGTTGGATTCAGGGCTTAAAACCAACAGTTATGTCTCCTCTGGCAAAGCTGGAGGCCGGACACTGAAATCAGAGCATCAGCCTGCCTGGCTCCTTCTTGAGACTCTCAGGGGGATTTGCAACACGTCTCTCACTTCAAGACACTGCCCTCAGTCTTGGTTTTCCTTGGCCTGTGAATGCAGTCCTCCAGTCTATTCCTTCTACACATGCCCTTCCCCACTGAAGCACTGTGTTGTCTTCTTTTCCATTCTCAGAAAGACACGTCTCCACAAACTCAGGGCCATCCTGATCTAAGATGGTTTAGAATGTTGAGTGTCCTGCTCTATCTGTCTTCTCCTCCCCCATCCCCCAGACAGGGTTTCTCACTGAACTTGGAGCTATGCTGATAGGCAGCAAGTCCCAGCAATCCTCCTGTCTCTCTCCACCCTCAACAGCACTGAGATTAAAAGCATGCACTCAGCCACATCTAACTTCTAGAGTTCCGAGGATTTGAACTCCGATCCTCAGGCTTGCAGAACAACCTCTCTTACACCATCTTTCCAGACTCTAAAGACCTTTTTTTCCCCCCCTAATAAGTCTGTATTGACAATTCAAGGCACACAGGATGTCCAAGGACCAGTTTCAACCCACTCTGGTAAAAATGATGTCAGAGCCATCAGTTCCTGATGTTCATAATCTTGACTCCATTTCCAATCTCTCTCCTTTTGTCCCTCTTTTTTCTGATCTTCTCTCTTTCTGTCTGTCTGGTACAGACACATCACCCTGGCCTTGCACCAGGACCACACCTAATCCATTCCAACATTGTTCAAACCAGGGCAGGATATACATCAGAGAAAACAAACATGGCTGGAATCTTGTTGACTTCCCTCCATCCCATTTAAGTAGGCACAACACAGAAGCATGCTGGACATTCTTTGACATAAAGTTCTCACAAAGTCATAGAACAACCAAAAAAACCCCTAAAATGCAAAGAAAGCACAAATGCAGTGTGTATGTACTCCAAAGGGCTTTTATTGTGCATCTTTTGTGTAGCACATTCTCTAAAATGTGCCTGGAGCACAGTGAAGAACCAAACCAACAAAGTAGGTGGCTTTGTGGTTTACATTTATACATCTAAGCATATCATTGATTGTAGTGGAAAGGACCACACAACAGTAATATGTACAAACCAAACACTATTCACAGAGTGACTCCTCAGCACTAACTGTTCCTAGGCAATACTGAAGGGCTAGGAGTTGGAGAGATTCCCTGATAGGCAGACAGATCAGGAGGGGAGCCAAGACTAGATAATAAAGATCGTGAGTTTCTAAGATGGCAGCTGGCTTCTTCATCTTCCTGACTTAAGACAAAGACTTGCTGGCTTTTCCTCCTGCCTGTGGACTCACCTGACAAGTTCAAGGCCAGGCCTTCAACTTGTTAATTGTGTATTGGTTGGCCTTTCTACCCTAAACTGAGGGAAGAAGACCCCCCCTCAAAGACTTTTAAAGCCCCCATCCCTTGAGAAAAGACTGGATAGTGCTTTCTGGTATGTATCTATCTCTCACCCTCTCTCTCTCTCTCCTCTCTTCTCTCTCTCTCTCTCCTCTCTCTCTCTCTCTCTCTGGTTTCCTCACTTTCTTCTCCCGCTAATTCTGTCTGCTGTGTCTCGGATTTCCCCCACCACTACCTTCTGTACTAGAGACTTTTCTTGCCTCTTAGTTGTTTAGCTGGCAGAGAAAAAAAATACTATGAAGACCTCCCCCCAAACTTGAGCTCAGCACACCTGTGTCACTGCTCACATGATCAGCTGTATCGACAAGTTTTTATTCTGTTCTAGAAACTACAAGTATTTCCCCATCACCACAAGCTCCAGATCCCTTAACACTTGCCTTACTTACAACTCAAACGCAACACTTTTCTCACTGAATCTTACCAAGTAACCACTTCAGTGGTCTGCGATATGATTCGATTTTCTTGCCTATCAAACAAGCGTGTCAGCATTGTTCTATGAAATCTCCTTTTGAGAATAGACTTCACCACTTATGTCTTTGAAACTGGCTAAAAGAATTTGGCATGTACACTCTGAGTGAATGTTCGCTTGCTTGCTTGCTTGCCTGTTTTGTGTTTCAGCATATGCTAGTCTAGGATTCTGCATAGTACTGTATCCTTAACTCCTAAAGTGTTTTAGGAGAAAGATGTCTTGTGTTACCCCAACATTTCATAAATGGACCCTGTGTTTGTGCTTTCTGGTATGTATTAAGAAGTGATCTATAGAAAACATATTTTTCATATTTCGATTATTGTTTTAATACGTACTCTTAGCTGTTGATGGCAAATCCCAAACACCTCAGAATCAACCCAATCCAACTTCTCTGTGAGGAGAGTGAAAAAGACTGGGAGGGAGGAATTGAGATCCAAGCCTATCATTATTACTATAAAGATGTCATTTTAGAATTATTTTACAATCATGTGGGACAATTTTGCTCTTTGGGAATTTTCAGTTCAGATCCTGAATAGTCCACGGCTAACACCAGTGGGTGAGGAATGATTACTGTAATTTTTATGTTAGGAGTGGGTGATGGCAGCCAGACACACTTATCAGCATATTAAAGTTAAGTGCCACCATTTGGGGGATTATGTGGTGCCAATTCTCAACCACAAATACAAAGAAAACACAGCAGAGTTCACACAGCAAGGTTCAGTTACGATGTGGTTGTCCTGATGATCAGAAAGAGAAGACAGGATAAGGATGGAGCTCTGTGGAGCGTTAGCCTAGCGTATGTGAAGTCCAGCTTGGTTAATCCTCACCGTAGAATGTAAAATGAAATGAAGGAAGGAGAGAAGAGGCAGGGTTTCAAAATCTTAGGAAGAACTCACTAAGCTCCAAGGATACACACCCCCTACACACATCTATGCAATAGATATAGCAACCTATACCTAGAAAGCTATGTAACACTCCTCAGATCTCCTGGGGTTACTCCTGGTACCCCATTGTGCTCCTCCCCAGACCTCTCAGCCTTGCCTCACAAGGACATCCTTACTCCTGACCTTTGTTCCCACTTATTCTGACCCATTCCTGAACTGGCAGTCTCAATTCATGCTGCACTGGGTGCTGAGTGCTCTGTAAAGTTCTAGGAATATAGAGATGACAACTATGTGATTTCTTGTGTTATCGAGAAATCCTCTTTGCCACCAACCTGTAAGTTCCTCTACTCCACTCTTTCCTGCCTGCCCTTCCTTCTCTTCTCTTCTCTCTTCTAATTTTCTCACCTCTTCAAACTACTATGTCCTGTGATGTCTTCTATGATCCATATTTTAGAATTCCATTCCTAAAAGAGCCTTGAGTAACTCACCTAGCTACAAAGTGCACCTTGAACTCTCAGGGCTAAGCTATAAATTCTCAGGAAACAAATATCTTTTTCCATATTCTTCAAAATCAAAAGTGAGTTCATGGCTACACATTTTGATGGGAAGATTGATCCCTATTAGTTTCAAAGGATATATGTCTTTCCTCCTAGGGTCCGCAACATTAAACACAAGTTCAAGAGAGACTCTGGTGAAAGTCTGAAATTGGGAACCAGCCAACCTAGATAGCTAAGCTGGGTTTTCTGTGTTCTGCAAACCCTAAATCCTAACTGATAACAAACCTTGCAGACCCTCTGATTCTCCCAGATGCTGAGTGGAAGACTCAAGGCTAATGAATTCTCACTTCCCTTTTAAGTTTGGTCAACCTTTCCATGGGGCTCCAACCTGAACAATACTTTTAGTTGTCTTCACTCTGGTTCTCCTGTCCTCTCAAGTCTGCTTTATCATCTAGTAGGGAAAATGGGCCAGCTTTCACATAGTTTCCCAGTGAGTCAAAGGATCTGTCACAATCAGTCTTTACAATAAGCCTGTGGGGCATTATTAATATCATTATTATTATTATCATTATTATTATTATG
>JADRCC010571497.1:0-22961 GCA_019843855.1 Hylomyscus alleni
CTAGTACATTCCTGGGAAGAGGCTTCCAGATAAATTTATGGAATTCTTCAGGGTTCTGGAGTAGTTGTAAAATTTATGTTCTTTCTTCAAGGTTCTGGAGTAGTTGTAAACATTTGTGGACTAGTGGGAAGTAGCCTTGATCCTACTTAGCGTGATCAGGGACCAGCACTGTGCCAGAACACTTGAATAATTGCAAGAGAAAACTAATAGCTCATTTGAACAGCATCCAGATAACTCATAGGAGAATGCTACATTTTTCCAGTAATCTTGGAGGTCAAGCCCTTGAGACCCTGCTTCCCTCTCCTCCCATTTCATCAGTTGACTTCATGAATTGATGTTAGTTTGTTTGTTTATGAGATAGGATCTCTGTGTAGCCTTGACTGTCCTGGAACTCACTTTATAGAAATCAATCTGCCTCTGCTTCTGTCTCCCTAGGATTAAAAGTACACACTACCACTCCCAGCTACAAATTGATTTTTGACAGTCTTAGGCATATAATGACCACAATGGCATGTTGCAGCTGCATTGCACATTGAAGTTCTGTCTTTACCTCCTGGTACATCTCTGAAACTCAGTGAGGAGAGAAATGTAGGACATTGGGGAACACATCACTTCAGTGGTTCTCAACCTTCCAAATGCTGTGGCCCTTTAATGTACTTCATGTTGTGGTGACCCAACCATACAATTATCCCATTGCTACTCCATAACTGTAATTTTGCTACAGTTATGGATTGTAAAATGTAAATATCTATGTTTTTTGATGGTCTCAGGCTACCTCCTGAGAAAGGATCGTTTGACCCCCAAAGAGTCTCAACCACAGGCTGAGAACCACAGCATTAGTTTGAAATGATTGACTAAACGTGTTTAGTTTTCTCCTCTTTAAATCCATTAAATCTTATAAGAGACATTTTTAAAAGATGATTTATTTCTTTTTATTTATGTGCATTGTGTTATTGCCTGTATGTATGTCTATATGAGGAAGTTGGATCCCCTGGAACTGGAGTTACAGACAGTTGTGAACTGCCATGTGGGTGCTAGGAATTGAACTATGGTCCTCTGAAAGAGCAGCCAGTGCTCTTAACCACTGAACCATCTCTCTAGCTCTGACATTTTTTTAAAAAAAAAGTCTTAGGGGGAAAAAAATGGAATGGAAGCCATTTAGTAAAAGCTCCAGGTGTGCCTATTAAGAAGTGGGTCACTGGACAAGGAAATCAAGTACAGTTTGTTCATTCATTCTTTGCCGGGACAGTAGAACATTAGACTCAACTTCAGAAATGCCATTATATCTAGCCTTTAGTGGAAAGTGGGCAACCAAACAGAATGCAGAGTTCACAGAAATTAAAATCTATCTCTCTGTGACAAGCAGAAGTCAAATGTGGTCAGAAAGTAAAGCAAGTGTTTATATCCTCTGCTTTCTCAGGACCCAAGGCTCAATCCCTACCAAACGGCCTGGCTACAGCAATTGCCTGAGTAAGACACATGGTCCTCTTACAGACACACCTTTCTGAATTGTAATGCTGAGGGCAGTGTTAGCTCCCCTTTTCTCAGGGATGTTTGGGAGTATCTGCAGACATTCTTTCTGTGGCTGCTGTGGAGGAGGAGAGAATAGAACACATCGTCACTCATTGCTATGTGGGTAGAGGCCAGGATGCTATGAAATACTCCACAGTACTCAGGTCAGCCCCCACAGGAAGGAATTACCTACACCAAAATGTCAGGAGTGTCAGGTTTGAGAAACATTAAAATTCTAAAGAGTCTAACCAGCTAGCAGCTCAAGTTTCTCTGTCCCAGGACCTCACACACCAGAGAAGTCCTAGTCTTAAGAGTTAGAAATTGGTAATCTCTCAGAAGCCATTCTATTCTGAAAGCCTCCTGAAAAGTAGACAAAAAACTTTAAATTCGTTCATTGTTCCTTGCGTATCTGCTTGAGTAGTGGGGCTGAAAGCATGATATATCAAGACTGCCAGCCTGGAGCAGGAACACCCTCTAGAAGATCTCACTCCCACTCTCTGGGAGAGGGTCTGGGTGCAGCCTCTTTGGAGTTGGCTTGTGTTGTAAGAGCTCTTTGCTCTCCTTCCCTAGGAGACTCCCTCCTGGCTTCTCTTCTCTGCCTTTTCCTTCCCACTCCTCCTGGAGATGACCTTTTGGTCATTGTCTTTCTAAATACAACATTTTTCTCTGGTACTTCAGGATGTTGTCCCTTGGTCTTAGTGTTTCTGCAAGTCAGCCTTGATTCTTTTCCTTGTTCTCTGTATGTTTTTTCCTCCTTCTGTCTACTTTTAAGATTTATTCCATGTCTTTGATTTCAACAACAGTTTTGTTGATGAATGTAGAGAAAATACTGATGTTTTTCTCCATATTATCCAGCTTGGGGTTCTCTGGTCTTGTTGGATCTTTAGCTTAATATCATTCATTTAACAGATTTGTCTATTTGTGCATGTCTGCCTGCCTGCCTGTCTGTCTGTCTGTCTGTCCTGTGACCGTGTGTGGGTGGTTGGGGCATCAAGAGAGGTACTCAGGTGTTCTCTAGCACCCTCCACCTATCCCCAAGTAGCAGTCTCTCCCTGAGCCTGGCTTTATATTTCCTCTGCTAAGCTGGAAGTCAGCAAGCTCTGCCAGTCCTCCCGTGCTTCCTCCCACTTAGAGGTGGGGTTACAAGCCTAAATGGGATACCTAGCTTGTTACTTGGGTGGTAGCATGTGACCTCCACTCCTAGCCATTAGGTAGCAGGTGCTCTTCTTACCTGCTGTGTAATTTGTTCATGGTTGCTCAGGTCTTTGGTGGCTGAACATGGCTCTAGGCTTAACTCTTAGACATATGCCCCCACCCTAAACAGCCAGTACATTCCTGGGAGGGGTCTTCCAGATAAATTTGTGGACGTTTTAGGTTCTATCTTCAGGGTTCTATAGGAGCTGTAAGAGTTCAGGGCTGGTCTGTCCAGCCTCTCCTCGGTTTGTTTTTTAGAGAATTCTTAGGTGCTGACTCTGCGTGCTTCTTCTGTCCCTGTTCCCTCATTTCCCTACCTGGGATTAAGAATGTGCATGGTAGACTTTTGATTTTTATCCTTTAGATCCTAGGTACTTTGTTCTACTTCTTTTTCCCTGTGTTTTAGTTGGGAGAATTCTGTACATTTCCAGATCCCTCATCTGCTCGTGTGTGTGTGTGTGTGTGTGTGTGTGTGTGTGTGTGTGTGTGTGGTTTTTTTGTTTGTTTGTTTCACTAACCTCTTTTATACATTTGTCATATTGTTTAAAGTTCCTGCATGACAGCTTAAGCCAATACCTTTGCTGTCTCAGAGTTCAGTTGGCTTGGCTGTCATAACGATACCTTCTGGGTTTTTCCTAGTTGTTTGTGACAAAATGTGTGAGGAAGGTGAGAATGGCGTGCCCCTTCTGCTGGGCTGCTAGTGTGTTGATTTAGCTTGCAGTTGCTTGGATCTTGGCTTTGTTGTTGCTTAACATAGTTTCCTCTGGGCAGGTCTTATATATCATGGCTCTGCTGCCTTGCCCCAGAACTTAGCAGGCCTGTGTCGATGAACCACAGGCTCTCTTAGCTCCCCTGTCTTTCTGAGGAGGACTAATGCCTGATACTCATTTTAAGGTCCAGAGACACACAGTGCTTCTCCTCAGCCGGCTCTGTATTCCTTTGCCACAGTTGTCCTAGAGGAACTGGTGTATGTTAACATTGCCCATCTACTCTGCCCATCCACTCTCCTGCACCTACCTCTGCACAGGAGAAGGCCAGGATGGGAGATTTCTCTGAATAGGAGATTGTCTTGCTTTCTGACTTTGGCAGCCCCATATGTTAAACCTGAGCATCATGAGAAAAAGACCAGTTGCACGTTTTTGAGTAAAATTTGAAGCAAGTTTTAATTAAATGCTAGCCAAGATGGTGGACTGTAGCCAAGACCATTCTGGAATTGCCAACAAATGGTGAGGAGTCACATTGTACAGAGGCTTATAAAGGCAAACCAATAAGGCTATGTCTTTCCCACCAGGTCCAGTCAGGACCCAGCATACATCCTGATGTACTTCCTGCCTACATAACCTTCCTTCTACATATAATCAAGCACATCCAGTGCAATTGGGTTAAACAAACTTGTTTAGGGGAGTGAAAAACCTAAAACAACAGGCTCCAGCATCTCAGGAAGTGTCTGTCCTCGGGCTCAGCATCTCAGGAAGTGTCTGTCCTTGGGCAAGGGGCTCACAGGCTAGAGGCATCTTTGTTTTATGGCTCTCTTAGCACAGTAATTAAAACTTAAAACATAACTTCTGCTTATGCACACACCTCCGGTTTAGGTACTAGCTGTGTCACTTGTACATTCATATCTACAGGCCTCCTGTTAGATTAGATCTCAGAAGTCCCTTCTTTCAGAAAGCCTTTTCCATATCCAGGATCCGTGTTCAAGGTTCTTCCTGTTTCTTCATTTTCTCTACAAGAGGTTTTGGATTTTTATGTTTCTGAACAGATAATTGAACCTAGGGCCTTGTATATGGTAGGCAAGTACTCTGCCACTGTGCCACATCCCCACTTCTGCAAGTTAGTGAACTTATCTGTGCCTAGGGGTCTCATCAGTGAATATTGAGTATAGTAATATTATCACTCCCGAGGCTATCCTGAGGCACAGTAGGTGAGTATATTAGATGGTTTATAGCAGGATCTTTACAATGATGGTGTCCAGATTCAGACCCCACTGCTGAAATCTAGGCAAGTTATTTCCCTGTTCCTCAGTTTCTTCACCTATAGAGTGGGGATAAAAACACCTTCATTACAGAGTTATTTTGGGTTTAGTGGAATTATTTCTGACAGAACACCTGGATCACATAGAGCCCCCAGTAACGGGCTCAGAAGAGCTGTGGTGTCAGGAAATCCAGCATGCTGTGACTTCCCTGGTGGAGTGCTCATTGCCTAGAAGAAAATAGTTCATTTTCCTCGATAGTCTGTCAGGACAGGGGCCATATCTCTTACTCACGATGGGCTCATAGAAGGGAACTAAACAAATATTTATTCAGTGACTGAATCATGAGAATGCTGTGTGGTTGAATTCAGTGCCTCTGCATGGCCCCACTCAGTTTCCATTAATTATTCTGTGGATCCTTTTGAGAACAAGCCATGAGTTTGAAATGAGTTTTCTGTTTTGAGTGTGTCTGTAGTAGTATTCATCTACCAAGCACTACCCGACCTTTAGAAAAAGTGAGTAAGATTTATAGTGCTCCACACCCAGGGTCTTCCTGTTCACCCCTCCAGCACTGCCTCACCCAGTTTTCCAAGTGAACAGATTTTCCTTTCATTTTGTGAGAATGTTCCTCTTGAACCTTCTGGGCTGCGTCTGATTTGTGTTCACTAGAAACCTGGATGAACTCAGCTATTCAGGTTCTCAGCACGGCTCCTGTCTTGAAATGTTTGTAGAGACAGTCCTGCATTTTCAAAGCACGTTTGGATATTCTCTTTCTGGCTATCTAATTGAAGCATTCTTAGCGTGGGAATGATCGTGCAAATATATAAATATATAAATAAAATGAGATCTGGAAGATAAAAAGATGCATTTTTAGATCCTATGGTTAGTTTGTGGTGGCATCAGCAGCAGAATCTGTCGTGAGAGAAGAAGAGGGACACAACTTTGTTTGGTGCTAAGGTTTCTTCTTGAGGCTCAGAGGCAGGTCACACTGTCATTCTAATGGATGCCAACCTCAGAAAGTAAGGATTGAGCTGTAAAGGTTTCTATCATCCTATTATTGTATTGAGAGGATCCTCATAAAAGATGATAATGTCACATTATATTTTTAAACTCTCTTTTGTAGTACTGGGGTAGCTCTGAGGAGCTTGTCTGTGGTAAGTAAGCAAGTGTTCTACCCCTGAGCCACACCCCCACCCCTGAGACCTTTCTGAATGGTAATATCAGCAGTCTGGTATTAAATGGGAAGCTCTCTTCATAGGCATTCTAGGTTCCCAAGTCTGTTAGTTTATAAACACTGGCCCTCCTACCACCTACTCTTTCTGAGGGGTTTCCTCAGTGAGTAGTGTATAGACGGTGATTTTGCTATATTAACTAGCCTGTTGAAATGGCCACTTACTGTTGGCTTTGTGTCTGTGTTCTTGAATGTGCCTTGGCAGCTGAGCGGCCTGAGTCAGTCCCTACCTCTGTTCTTGTATGCCACAGTCAGAACTTGTGTTTTCATTTGAAAGCTTAACCCTGGGTCCTTAGATGGCAAAGATCTAATGGTATTCCTCAAAGAGGGCAGGATCTTAGTCTGATCCCTTCCCTGCCCTGCCTTGCTGAACCCAGACATTTCCACAAGGCTTTTTCATACCCTCTCCTAGACCCATCTGAAGTTGCAGGGGTTGCTTGGGAAGTCTGTCCTGGCCACACAGATCATTACTCTCTTGTGAGTATGGTTGTTTGTGTACATTTCTGTCTTTTCCCATGAGCTTCTCAAGGATGGGGTGTGACTCCCCTCTGCCTCTTTTTCCCTCTCCCCAGTTCTTGACATTTAGTGTACTCCATAAATAATGGGTGAGCTAATGGCGATTTAAAATCTGAATGCCTTAGGGCAAGTTCATTCTGGGCCTGGTACTTCAGGTAGAGGCTGGCTGTGGTCCTGTGAGCACTCCTGGGGAACTGCCTCCTGTAGCCTCGCATTTTGCAGCTTCAGACGCTGAGCCTTTAATGGAGGACTGCACTGCCTGCACCTGGAATCCTGTCTCTCTCTGTCCTGTTTATTGTGTACCAGTGATTCTCCCTGGTGGCTCCTGTCCCATGGGTGTCATCACAGACTTGGTTTTCCTGGAAGGCTCTTCTGCCCCTGTCCTCTCTTAGAGGTTCTCTTTTGTTACCTTGAGGTCTTTTTGAACAGTACCTTATTCCCAAGAGAAACTAGAGTGGCTTGTTAACTTGGGAAAGGTCATCTTTGAATAAGACATGGTTTTTATCTGAGGAGTATTTGAATTTGTTGTACCTCTGAACAGCTGACTCTCTCATAGACCATCACTGGATGCCTGGGATCATTGTAAATGAGAGAAGTAATCACAAAGGTGGTGTTGGGCTGGAGAGGTAGCTCAGTGGTTAAGAGCCCTAACTGCTTTTCCAGAGGACCTGGGTTCAGTTCTCATGTGGTTACATGGTAGCACACAAGTTTCCTTAACTCCAGTTTCAGGAGATTCAGTGCCCAATTCTGGCTCTTCAGGCACCAGGCACACATGTGATGCACATGTGTACATACATGCAGCCAAAACACATATGCATAAAATAAAAATATAAATACATATGAAGAAAGGAAAGAGTTGTGTTTCTAAGTATCCAGTATGATGGTATTACTATTTTTATTTCTGTTGATAGCTATAATGACTTATATTTTACACTGGAATAGACACACAAAGTCAAGGGTATCTGGCTTTACAGACCTACTTCCTGGTTCATGTCACACCATAAATCCATCTCTTTCCCTGAAATGAAACTCATACTCTTATCACTGGGTGACTTCTGGAAGCAAAGAAGGCAAGAGAGTAGTTCCAGCCATGAGTCACACGCTTGAGATGTACTCTGGGCAGCACTGACCTGGGAAGAGTGTGCCCTCTGCCTAGTGTGTGAGAGGCTTTAGGCTAGGGACACTACCATGTCACCCTATGCCAGCTGTGCTTGGGGATCAGCTACAGAGCTTTTTCTGTAAAGGAATGGAACACAAGAGGGAGAGGGTTGTGGAGAAGATACCTGACCCTGACCTCTGGCCTCCACGTGTGCTCAAAGTGCTATACACACATGCACATGCATACATGACCTAAACATTTAATCATCTGCTGCCAACTCCCAGTGGTTCTGTGTTGGGTCCAGGCATGGAGATGGAGATATTGAGTCATGTTTCCCTTAGGACGGGGCACATCTCAGAAGTGTATTGTGATTGCATCTTTGTGGGCCATTATGGCTGTCCTGGAAATTATTGTATAGGCCGGGCTGGCCTCAAACTCAGCAGTCCTCCTGCCTCTGCCTCTGGGACTAAAGATGTGTGCCCCCTGGCTTAAGAAGTACATTCTAAAATAACAATGAAAAATGTAGTTGTGATGATTAGCGTTAATTACAACTTGACACATCTAGAATCATCTAGGAAGAGGATCTCAATGAGGAGATGGGTTGGCCTATGAGCATGTCTGTTAGAGGATAGTCTTAAATTAATTGATATGGGAAGACCCAGCCCAGTGAGGGCAGCACCATTCCTTTGCCTTGGGATTCCTGGCTGTGTAAGAATGAAGAAACAGAGCCGAGTGTAAGCACATGAGCATGTGTGCATTCATTTCTTTCTGACTGTGGGTGATATGTGGTTAGTTGCCTTGAATTCCCCTAATGATGAACTATAACCTGGAACTATAAATTGATATAAGCGTCTAACCTCCTCCCCTTGAGTTGCTTTTTGTCAAGGTATTTTATCACAGCAACAGAAATGAAACTAGAACAAGGAGTAAGTACGGAAAGTGGTAGCCATTGTCTTCAATCATTATGTAGTACTATATATCCTGGACATAATTGTCTGTGCTGTTTTCTTGTGGTGGGCTGCAAGGGCGTGTTTACAGCAGCATCTCTACAAATGTGTGAGAAATGCACCGTGCTCTCATGGTGCACTGTCCTTCGGTGGTGGAGTTTTTAGCTGCATCTCATGGAACTGTTTACCTGTGCATGAGTTTGGTCCATCAGTGATTATAGCGCCATTAGGAGACACTTGTTCTACATGTCCAACTCACTTCTAGTAAATTTTTCATCACCCCAAGTAAGATCCCTCATTCCCTTTTTACAGTGAAACCTGATAACCATTCCAGCTCAGCCAGCCTTCCCAGGAGTGATAGCAACTCAGGCTCGACTTGGAGCCACTGTTTTTATCTTTAGTATTATTCTTTTCATCACTATTCTTTGGATCTGGAGTAGTTCACTAAAAACAGTAGGCCCCTCCCAGGGCTGCCATTCACATCTGCTGAGCACTGAAGCTGCTTTGTGAGCTGAATTAGGAGCTGAGTTATCATCTATAACCTGATTTCTGTGGAAATTCGCTTTCCAAAGTCAAGATGTAGTAGCACTGTAGTAGCACTTAAAGAGCATTTAAATTTGTGGTCTTTTGACACTGTGTGTGTGTGCCCGAGCTCTATCTGTTTATCCCTGTGGATGGAACCTAAAGCCTTTCACATCTCTTATATACTAGGCAATTATTCAGCCACTGAGCCCCACCCAGACTGCTGGTGACTTTCTGTGTGGTTTCCAGCTTTTCCTGGCCTCTTGTTGCCTTGTATAGCAATAAACAGACCTACTTCCTGTAACTTCTCCCATAGGCCATTGCATTCCATGCCTTGTGTGCCTCACAGTAACTTGAATGTTTGGTGGTGGTGGTGGTGGTGGTGGTTGATTTTACCTGTTTCAGATTTCAAAAAGAAACTTTGCAGTCTGAAACTCTTCTCCAGGTCAGGCAGGTGAAAAGAGACCATGTAAGTGGGCTAGGGATTGCTGAACTTCAGCGAGTCCTCTAGGACACCGCTGAGGGAAGTGCAGGGTGCTAGTGGCGGAGAAGTTTCCTTGGACCCTGCCATAGGCAAGAAGTTTTGGTGGCGCTTTGAGACTTGGGCCACGTGGTTAGAGTAGGGCTAGCAAAAGATTCCATTTCACGTGCCAGAGGGAAAAAGGCCAGCCAGCAAGCAGAAAGCTGTGGACACGCTCACATATGTGAGAGAACTATAAAGTGTGACTGTTGGGCTTAGTCACTGACTGGGATTCAATAATCATCTGAAAAGATTAAGATTGATAATGCTTTATGTCTGATAAAATAAAAGTAAATAGATTAGCTCCATCTTAGAGAAGCTGGACAAACCCTAGGTTTGGAATTCAGAGTGTAGACTACTTAGCTTCTCTGCCTGTGCCGTTGCTTACACTCTATATGATCTTTTCCAGGAGAAGCACCCTTTCCTTTTACGTGTCATGCATGGGAATCCCCTGCCTCCATATGACCCCTTTAGAGGTCTGTGAACACACAGCTTTCTAAACTATTTAGTGGGATGTGAAACAAATCGTTTGATGTATAAAGTATGAGAGGGGCCTTTATTTTTAAAAATCCAAGTAAATAGATTTCAGATTTCTTTTTAGCAGCCCAAGAAGATAGCAGCGCTGGTGAGAGAAAACAGTAAGAGCTCACCCAGGCCTACAGCTCTTTGGGCTTTGGAAGCATTTGTAACAGGATCACATAAACTTGAATTTCTAGGGACAGAGATACACTTCTTATCTGTAAGCCTGGCCTCTGTCATTACCCTGTAGATACAATCATGATGTGTGCAGTCTCCAGCTGTGTAGAACACTGGCATTCTTTTTTTCTTTTTTTAATCTTTTACATTTTATTATTTGATCAGAATAATAACCTTGGAAAAGAGATATTATTCACATCAGAATGCACAGCAGGGATCCAGGAATATCTTGTTAGGATATAACAAAAGTTAAAAATCACCCCCGAACCACAGGCCACAGCTTAACCTGTGTCCAGGTGGGAGCCACAATGACTGGAAACTGGCTTCACTCTAAACACTGGTCTAGTTCCAGGGTCTTCATGGATTCCTGCAGCTTGAGCATTCCTTTTTCCTGTCGCAGGTGGTACCTCTCAGCCATAGACTGAAGCATTCATTTAGCCCGAAGCTTGTGGTTGGAAGAGCCATAAATTAAGACCTCAGTAAGTTCGGAAGATTCCAGAGTCTTCAGCTCAAACATGCACTGGCTCACCTGCTCGATGTGAGGCATTCGAGATCTCTGTGGGCCAAACAGGGATTCTAGCACCAGCATGTTGACTTGGAATACTTCTGGATCCTTCAGGTCTTCAGGAATTTTCACCCACGGGGGGATATCTTTACAGCTCACAAGGATTTCCATCTTAATTCCTGACAAGGAACCAGATTTTAGGGAAGACTAGATCAGGCTTAACCTCGATGACCCACAGCTCCAAGTTTCAACACTGGCATTCTTTTTGGTTTTGGTTTTGGTTTTTTTTTTGTGTGTGTGTGGTTTTTCGAGACAGGGTTTCTCTGTATAGCCCTGGCTGTCCTGGAACTCATTCTATAGACCAGGCTGGCCTCAAACTCAGAAATCCGCCTGCCTCTGCCTCCCAAGTGCTGGGATTAAAGGCGTGCGCCACCACTGCCCGTCAACACTGGTACTCTTAAAACAGCTGTAGCTTCCCTGTTTTGTTTCTAGGTAACTAGAATTTAAGTCAGCTTATTAAAAATTATTTCAACATTCTGTGGTAAGATTTTTGTTGTTGTTACATATCAAGCTGATGTGTGGGCAGGACTGTGATCTTAATGTGAGTATGTAAACCAAAGGCAGCTGTGTGGTCTCAGACATGGGATGGCATTGGTGTTTGGTATCGGTGTTGATGCCTCATCTCTATGCTTGTTTACCCCAGATACCATATCAAGGCTAGAATTATAAGCCTCTACATTGAAAAGGATCAATTTTTAAAGGTGAAGTCTTGGGCTGCAGCCAAATTCATCCATATGTTATCTACAGCTACTTTCAGTGGAGCTGAGCAACCAACCATAGCACAGTATGGTCTGCAAGCCTGGAATGTTTATTCCTTTTTCTTTCCAGAGAAAACTAGCTGAACCCTTCCTTATATAGAGAGCTGTGCTCATTTCAGTTCTGTCCTGAGGTTTGTTTATGAATAGAGACCAAATTGAAGATACTTTACTGTCTCTGTGCCTGAGGGGTGGGGAGGGGTGAGGAGAGACACATACTGTCTCATTGGTTCTGTCATCACTGACTATCCCTGAGATGTGCCTCTGCTTCAGGGCTGGATCGGTTCTGCCACACCATTCACTGTAGTTAGGCACATCTTGAATATAATGCAAAATATTGAGAAAGAAAATGTAGTGGATTCTAACCTTATATACTAGTGCACAGAATGATGTTGAAAGGCTAGCTTTCGAGGTCTCTGCCACGCCCAGTGAGAGCGGCTGATGTGGACCAGGTTGGCATGCACTATCCAGAAAGGCCCGGGGTCTGATGACATTAACTCAGCTCTGCATCCAACAGTCATAGGTAGTGGCAGTGCTAGGCCTGGCAGTGCTCCAGGAGATTTTATTTATAGACTATGTTTATTTATCCTAGCTTCATTTCTCAGACAGTGATAAAACACCCTCACCAAAAGCAGCTTGGTGGAGGAAAAGGTTTAATTAGCTGAAATTCCAGATTATAGTCTATCCTTGAGGAGAAGTTAAGTTGGGAGCTTAAGCGGATGATCATTTCAAATGCAGTCTAGAGCAGAGAGAGACAGATGCCCCGTGCTGTCTGCTCATTGCTGCCACTTTTGCTCTAGGCTTGTTTCTTCCTCTTACATGGTCTGGGATCTTCTGTCTAGGGAATGGCACTGCCCACAACTGTCTGGTTCTTCTGTATCAATCAACAACCAAAATGATCACCCACAGCCATGCCCACACGTCAGCCTGAGGTAGACAGTTCCTCAATTGAGGCTTTCTTCTCAGGTGATTTCAAGTTATAGCAATTTAAAGTTTTAACACTGACCGTCAAAACATACACGCATGTGCACACACACACACATATGCATGCATGCATGCGTGTATACACACCTGATTGCACATACTGACACTTGAATTTCAAGTGCTATAAAACATTATTCCTCCTTTTAAAAACTATTTTAAAATAATAAAAATTCTCTTAGCTTCTCTGACTGGCTTTGGCTTACAGATGTAGTTTGCTAAACTCTGAGATAAGCAAGGGTTAAGGCTGCAGGATGAGGTATGCTGGGTTTGAATCAAAGGCTCTACTTGTGTGGCCATAGGCACATTACCTTCCACAGCCTTAGTTTGCTCATCTGGATATGGAGGTAGTAGAAGCTCCTACCTCATAGAGTTGATGCAAGAATTGAGGGAGAGACCAGCTGAGACAGCTAATCTGTGCCTAAGATACACCTCTGTGTGTCTTGGCTGTGGTGTCTCAGCTATCAGTAGGACTCGTCCAGGTATCCTACAGCCCTGGCAGAACTGTTTGTGATATGAGCATTGATACTCTGGACATGTCTTTAGTCACAGTCAAGCAGACTCCACAGAAGGGGAGGCTTGAGAAGCACTGCCTTCATTTCATGTAGTGACCATCAGTGTGTTTAAATGGGTGATGGCACATGTAGGCATTTACAAGGTAGGCCATGAGAGCAGTGAGGTAGGCCTGAGGGTTCTGACCTGTGAGGATGCTCCTCAGGTATGTCTGCCTATCTGACCTGTGTGGATAGGTGTCATGTATGCATGATTCTATATTTGTGTGAATGGATCACTGAGATTGGACTCTTCAGCCTTGGCACTGTTCATATTTAGGTCCTGTGGCTGGCAAGAGGATGCTTGTTGCTATCTCTACAGGGGTCCACACAGTAGTCTCCAGAACTTGTGCATGTATGACTTTGTAATGGCAGAGGGGAGCCAAGGTTCCATGTAGATGGAAGGGGCAATTACACTGGGTTTTCAGGTGGTCATCACAGGGCCAGTAGCCACGGAAGGAAGGAGTCACTGACAGCCCTGATGACCGGGCAGAAAAGCACAGAGTGTATATTGCATGCTGCTGTCCTGAACAGTACAGGAAAGGACCAAGGAATGTGGGTGGCTTCCAGGAGCTGGAGAAGGAAGGAAGTGGATTCTCCTCTGAGTGTCCGGAAAAGAGCCTGGCTGTGCTGACCCCTGAGTTTCTGCCCAGCCAGTCCTGCTTTGAACTTTTGACTTCTAGAATTGAAAGCTAATAATACATTTGTATGGTTTAAGCCCTCAGTGTGTGGCAGAGTGTTGAGCAGCAATGGGGAGCTAATGCAGCAGTAGACTCAACTCCTGGTTCTCCGCACTGGTGAGGAGAAAACAGTGTGCTGTGGTGAGTGGAGGCCTCTATTCCACTCCCAGCACAAGTCCAAACGAGGTGTCCCTGGGGGATTGAGGTGGTGGTAAGGGGACAGTCACCTCTGGTTGGGAAACACTAGTTTAGATTTGGAGTGACACAGGGAAGGATGCATAAGTTGAAAACAGTAGCTCCACCTTCTGTGTGGAGTCACAGGGTAGAGAGGTGACTTTCCCTCCTCTCTAAAAGTTAAACATCTGTAGTAATATATGTGGGTTTACTCTTTTGTTTTGGCTTTCTGATATATAATCTTACTAAGGCCAAGGCTGGCATTAAACTTGCTATTATTAACTGAGGATGACTTTGAACTCCTGACTTCCTGTCTCCCTCTGGTGAGCACTGGATACAGGCCTGCACCACCATTATTCATCTCTTTCCTCCTAATTTTTAAACACATTAATTTTGTGTTTTAGTGGCCATGGGTTTTGCTGGGGAAGGCAGTCCTCCACACCACAGATGCTCTTCTGCCTGGCTCCATTGGAATTGTTTTACTGCTTCTTTTGAAGTAAAAGTTAGTTTTTGGCATTACACATCAAAACAGTGATGGTGTGGACTTCTGGGTCTCTATCCCTGACCAGGAAGCCCTGGAGTTCCCATGGCAGATGTTCTAGGCACCTGTTTGTATAGTAGTGATCATCTTGGAGACAGCATGGGAGTTTACAACCGTGGCATTTGGTGTGTGGGTGCCACCATAACAGTAGCTTTGCTGTAACCAGCCCACGAGTCCTGTGAGGATTGTCAAGCCAGCTTGATTTTCCCATGAGGCTGCTGTGCACTACCCTGAGCATTCCAGAACTCTGCGTTTGTGAGTTGAATGATCCAGTTTGGAAATACTAGGGGCTGGAGAGATGCCTCAGCGGTTAAGAACACTGACTGCTCTTCCAGAGGTCCTGAGTTCAATTCCTTGCACCCACACGGTGACTCACAACCAGTTTGGAAATATTTATGTTTTCTCTTTGCCCAGTAACTGGGCTGAACGAAACATAACCGTAGGGCTGCATGTTCCCAGACCTCATCCAGGGACAGGTAAGCATGCGAAGGAGGCAGCCACAGCAGTGCTCTGAGGACTTGAGAATTCCAGGGAGAAATCTTAGGACTCTAGGAAAACTACAAGGAGAATCCCACCTTGGGGAGGTGGTGGTAGGTTGGGCTGGGATAGGGTTCAGCAGATCACAACACTTGATGAACAAACATGACCTTGGTTTGAATCCCCAGCACCCACACAAGTCTGTAACTCCTGCAACAGAGCACAGAGACCTATAGATTCCTGGAGTTTTAACTGCCAGCCGCCCCAACCAAAACACTGACCTCCAGATTGAGTAAGAGACCCAGACTCAGAGTGGTAGAGACCCAGACTCAGAGTGGTAGAGGACACTGATGGCCTTCCTGGCTTCCATGGACGTGTATGTGTACACACATGCATCTCTCTCTCTCTCTCTCTCTCTCTCTCTCTCTCTCTCTCTCTCGTGTATGTGTACACACATGCATCTCTCTCTCTCTCTCTCTCTCTCTCTCTCTCTCTCTCTCTCTCTCACACACACACACACACACGAATGACTGACTGACTAAATAAATAAATAAATAAATAAATAAATAAATAAATGAAAGCAAATGTTCTGTGTGGAGTGAGCCATATGTGAATGCTTTAAGGGACAGCAAAGTGGCCTGCATAGGAAACAACAAGCCCCAGAGTGACATGGCAAGTGGGCGGTTCCTTCCTGAGTGCTATTGTTCTCCCAGTTATGGACAGGAAACTTTGGAGTGTACTTTGAAGCACAGAACATTGGACACAAAGAGGCTCTAATGGTACAGAGTTGAAGTGTGTAGCAAGATGTCTGGCTTGAAACTCTTACTTAGCAAATGTTTTACAAGTGGTTTATTTTCTACCATTGTTTTTTATTCCTACCTAGGTATCTTCGTTCAATCCATTGTCCCAATCTTTGTTCTAACAAGTTAAAAATGGAGACAGCCACATTCACCTTGTGGAAAAGTACTATAGTCAATAATATAATATAGCTTAGGAAACCCAGCAAGCTTTTATACTGAATTTACTTCCTTACAGAGTGTGTACCTTAGTGTGTACAAGAGTGTGCCAGTATTCTGAAGAATTGCCAGACTTTCCCTGGTAGGAATTTTACACCTCTGGTAAAGATGAGTACTTTAAAAATAGAAAGGAGACTGTTAGGAAATAGAAAGGAGCCATGAAGGGGAGGGAAAGGATATATCTTGGGGTAGTATAAATAAAATTTAAGTATCTTATACACACGTGTGATGATGCTACCAATATACACAAATGAATAGCAGTTGAGCTTAGAGAGTGATGGACCATCACAGTGAAGGCTGGGCCATTGGAACCATATCTGATGGTGAGAACAGTAGTAATTCTTAACTGACGTAGAGCTAGCACCGGCCAGCAGACTCTCTATAGAGAAAGCTATCCGTTTGCCGATTACACTTCATAATTGGAATTTAGCAATTTAAAACAACGTTTCCTAATTTGTCAATAATTTCAGTGATCCCCAGTATCTGATTAAGATCCATAGTGATTTATTTTCTAAAAGCAATTATGTAAATGTAATAAGAAATATTCACAAAGGCAAAACCAGGCAGATTCATTTTTAAACAGTATGTTGTTAACAGTTGAATGTAATATGGTCATTGTATTTCTTGGCTTCCAGTACCTTTACAGATCAGATGTCTCTTAATTCAGTCATTTATTTTAAATTTATTTTTATTTTATGTGTGTGAGTGTTTTTTGCATGTATGTATATCTGTGTATCATGTGCATGCCTGGTACCTGAGAAGGTCAGAAGAGGGCATCAGATCCCTTGGAAAGGAAGTTTTAAGTGGTTATGGGGGAATTGAACTCAGACCTCCACAGTCCCACCTCCAAATTTGAAGCAAATGATTAATTTAAAACAAAAATTAATTTGGGAAAGGATATAATATTGTAGGTTTTCTTTCTATCTTAGGTACTTTGAGGGTTTAAGTGTTCTGGTACTCTGTTAGCTTTTGAAGAGATTAATAGTTATTCCAATTGCCTTAAGTAACAGGTGATTCTAACCATATAAGGCTCATGGTGTAAAAATGTAAGTAGCAGGCTGTTTTTAAACTGTTGGGTGGGTGGGCTGTTGAGATGGCTCAGTCTTTAAAGTACTAGCTATGCAAGCATGAGGTCCTGAGTTTGATTTCCCCATATGAAAAAGCCACTGGGTGTGGTGGCTCACACCCAGTGCTGTGGAGGTAGGGATGTCAGGCCAGCCAGTCTGGCAGAATCGAATAGCTCCCATCCTGGAAAAGTAAGGTGGAGGTCAAAGAGCACACCTGACCTCTACCTCTGCCCCTGCCACACACAATTTGGGTGAGGGTTACAGTTTATTGATAAATTGTTTGTCTAATTACAAAGCCCTGAATCTGATCCATAACACAACACACACACACACACACACACACACACACACACACAAAGACACACATACACACATACACACACAGAGAGACAGACGGGGGGTGGGCAGTGTATACATGTAGTTATAGTATGTTCCCCAGTAGCAGCTAGTAAGGAAGGAATTATAGCTATTTTTTTTTTCTGGAAGCTACTTATATCTGTATTTATAAACAATATGTATAAGCTCTTATTCTTTGATTAGAGCACTTGTAGAACCTCTCCCTACTTCTATTCCACCATTCTTCCAATACAGTCATGGTATAATTTTTGGCTGTATTACTATTTGATATCTAAGTTATTAAAACTACTTATTTGCAGCTCAGTATACAAGTGTGTCATGACTGTATATGGACCTTTAGTTTTTAGGGTTTTTGGTTTTTTTAGGTTACTACTTGCTTTGTGTTTATATTTGCTTAATTTTATTTGTGGCTATTATATTACTGTGTTTACAAACTTACAAATCTTACACCTAGATCTCAAAAGTCTAAAAAGGCCAGTATGATAGTGTACCTCCATAGTTCAGTGCTTATAGAGTAGAAGCAGAAGAACCAGAAATTCAAGATCATACTTAACTGCATAATAAGGCCATCCTGGGCTACATGAGATTCTGTCTCAAAAAACAAGACAAAACAAAAAATGTAAAACAACCCAAGATTTAAAAGGTAGTAATTTGAACTATTTGTGGTGGTTGCATTTTATTTGTTTTTCTTGTTTTCTCCTTTCAGTCCTAGGAGTCAAATATAGGGCCTTGCACATGCCGTGTTTTATTTCCGAGCTGTATACAGCCCTTATATCTATCTCAAGGCACCCATAAGAGGTCAGTGAATAGGAATTGGGAAAAACTGCACACAGTCAGCTCTCCTGGACCAGCTAAAGTATCCCTCGAAAGTGCCTCCCATGCACACAGTGGGACTGTAAACTAAGTTCCCTCTGCTCGTCATGGGTTAGGTTTTCCCTGTCTGGAGCTGACAGGTCTGCTCTGCACTTTTATTCTCTTCCTTTAGATTTATGTGAAGGTTTAATAGGCCTTGGGACTAAGCAGAGTTGAAGTAGGCTCAGACAGAAGCTTACGAGGCCCTGTGCTGATTTCTGGGCCCTGATTAGACAGGAAAAAGAAAAAGTTATACAGTCCAGGACAGAGGGATCTGGGTGTCTGAATGTGTTAGCAAGTACCTCAAGAGTAACCTTAGGCTTCCTTCTGGAGTGTGAGTTTCATCTCCTGGTCAGTGGGCCCCTGCCACACTTCCTTGGCTGGCGTGATTACCAGTGTTGGCACGTCAGTGTCCATGCTACTGAAGGCAAGACTAAGAGGACACTTGTCAGCTGCTGCTGTGGAACTCCCTCCAGAGTTCAGAGCTCCACTTGTTCTGACTGGAGCCTTGGCTTCCCCAGCTTCTGTACCTCTGGTCTAGGAAGGCCTGGTCTGTGTTGACCTGCAGAATCTGGTAAGCGAGCCACTCCTCTAGGCATCTCCAGTTTAACTGGGGCACTGTGTGACACCCAGTGCTGGCATTTTGTGTAGCAATGCCCATTTTGATAACCATGCCACCGCTGTAAGCGTAGGCTGGAGGGCCCGACACTTCTCTCCTCTAACCCCAGGTAGTGCTGCTCTGAGCTGGGTGTCCAGGTTATTCTAAGGGTCCCCTCACTTTTTGGCCTTTTCTTCTCTTGAATTTCAGGGCTAAGATTACCCAGCCCTGCATTCTACCACAGTTTGTTAAAAAGTCATTTCTTCTAGGTATGTGGCACACACCTTTAGCCCCAGTATTTGGGAGGCAGAGGCAGGTAGATCTCTAAATTTGAGGCCAGCGTGGTCTACATAGTAAGTTATAGACCAGATAGTGTTACATTAGTGAGATCCTGTCTTCAGGAGGTCCTCAGGTTTCTAGTTCATTTGGGGCCTCTCCTAACTATTCAGCTTTTCTCTCTCCTTAAACTCTCCTTGTTCATTTTTAATGGAAATTTGGTAGGTATCACAAACAGCCTCTCAAATCACTAGTTGAACCACAAGTCCAAAATAACATTTGAGACTTTAGTAATTTAGGGTTTTATATGTCAATAAGCAGCCCTATGAAGTGCAGAGAGAAGCATTTTCTACTTGTGACAAAGTACTTGGCACTTGAGGACAAGGTGGCTTGTGAGATGACTCAGTGGGTAAAGTGCTTGCCAAGAGATTGTAAGGACCAGACCACAGGTCCCCAGCACTCAGGTTGAAAAAGCAGGTGAGTTGGTGGCCTCACATGGGATCCTCAGCACAAGATGGCTAGCTAGATTGCTAAGCTCTGGCTTCAAGTGGCAGTCTCTGCTTCAGTGTATAAATCAGGAGCAATTAAGGAAGACACCAGGTATCAACCTATGGGTTTCACATGCATACCTACCTACACACATGTATATGCACCTGTGTACACATGAGCTTCCACATACTTGGGAACATGTACACACGTACACACATGCATGCCTGCTACATCCATGTCAAGCAAATAAGGAAGAAAGAGTTATTTTAGCTCCTGGCTCCAGAGGTTTTGGTCCATGGTTGCTTGGCTCTGTCACTTTATACCTGTGGTTGCACAGAATGTCATCTGAAAACAACAAATAAGCCTGGTCACTTCATGATCCAAAGACAGGAAATCTTATCTAGGGGTGTGCCAGATGACCTACCTTCTCCAGCTAGGCCCGATCTGCTTAAGGGCCACCTTCCTAGTAATGGCAAACACCCTTTAGCAATTGGATCTCTAGGCAGTTTTCTTCAGCTTTGTACTCCAGCAGCATAGACAATAGCTGGCCAATAGCTGCCAATAGCTGACCACATCCTGTTCTCTGTGAAGTTCAGCAAATCTAGTAGTTGATGTAAGCACTGCAAAGAGAAAGCTGGGAAACACCTTTCTTTCCATTGAAATTAAGGAAAGGAATGTTTCCTACTGTGGTGTGATGCCTAAGTTTCACAGATTTAGGGCCAGTTTTTCTCCATAGGTCTGGCTGTGAAAACTTAGCTGTGATCATTTTAGGATCTGAAGTGAAACCTTCAGAAAGGAGTTGTTTCTCAAAGTCTGGCTTGTGGAGACCTCTGTAATTTGGGATTATACTCCATGCACACAGAGTCAGTCTAGAATGTTGTGTGGCCAGCCCTGGAGAAAGACTGTAAGTGACCCTTCCCAGCGGGCTCCAGTGAGGGCCACAGTCCCACACCCTGGGCTCTTGTGTTGGTTGCTGTTCATCTGTTTGTTTTCCTTTGGTTTTGCTTACATTGCCCTGTGGTGTAAATTTCTTCCTACCTGTTTTGTTAAAAATCTCCAGTTAACCATTTTTAAGATTCACAGATTACTTTTCCTGCACTTCTAATTTTGAACTTCATTTTCTCCCATAGAGCTGAGAAGACAGAAGTCCTCAGTGAAGATCTGCTACAGGTAACAACATACATTTTCCCCTTGACCAGGGATCTCATCCCAAGCTCCATTCGTGCTGGGCAAGTGCTCTACAACAGGGCCTTACTGCATTGCTCAGGCTGGCCTCAAACTCACTCTGCATTGCCCAGGCTGGCCTCGAACTCACTCTGTAGCCCTTCCAAGCCTTGAACTCACAGTCCTTCTGCCTTAACCCCCCTAACTCCTCCCTGGGCTGCAATTACACATCTGTGCCTCTAATTGTCTTAAAACAATCTCTTTAAAGATGTGGAATGAAAACAAATAATAAATCTGGGGCTGGCCACAGCTCTGGTAAACGCCCTCTCTCACACACAAGCCCTGGTTTCAGACCCCAACATGGGAGACCACTAAGGGCAGACGCAGGCACTGGGGGGGCTTGTGAGGCCTTTCACTTCTCTCCTGGATGGAACAGCATAACTGAGTTAGCATGGGTTTGTGTGGGGAAAGAGACACATGGGATGGGATTGTGAGAGGAAAGGGATCTGAAACTTTCTGTCAAGTTATGGAGTACAGATGGTGCCAGTCCTGCTCTCAAGTGCCAGGTGTTGGCGTGGGTGGGGCCTAGTGGCAGGCCCTGGGTAGGCTGGCACTACACTAATGTGATACTGCCCTTGCTGAGACAGGTCCTGCCCACTGCTCAGAGGTCCCAGTGGCTCCCTCATGCTATTTCTCCCCAGCCCTGGGCTGCTTTGGAAGCTTAGGCTTACAGTAACAGCCACCCAGAGGCTAGAACACTTTGCGTCCTCAGCTCAGACCTTGCTTCCTTTTCCTGCCAGGATGCTTTGGCCAGGGCCACTCTGCTCCATCTGTCAAGAAGTTTCCCTGACTTTGGTCTTGGAGAAGACACTGGGGCCTTTATATGCTTCATCTCTGCTCACATCCCCACCCACTGCAGAAGGCTGAGGAGGGCGAGCCCCAGCTGCATGGAGTCTTTGTTAAGATGTGTGTCCTGCCTGCTTGCCTTGTGCTTCCTTAACCTATACAGCAGTCTGTCTAATCAAATGTAGCTCTAAAGACTAAAAGTTTGGCCCTAGGAGTCTGTCTATTCCTTCCTGTGGAGAAAGGAGCTGGCCTAAGTCAGAAAAGGGTTTCCCTCCATCGCTGCCTGCCAAACATCTTGAGTTGCATCAGCCACCTGCAGGCAGAATGTAGTCACTTTGGTTTCCATGGACAGATTCATTCTAGATATCTTCATACAAACAGTGCAGTGTTGGAATTTAGCTTGCACACATCCTTTTGTTAGCTTATTTATTTATTTATTTATTTATTTACTAACTTGTGCTGAAAACCAAACCCAGGCCTTTGCACATAGTAGGAAAGTGATCTGCCACTGAGCCTCACTCCCACCACATCTGTACTCTGACTCCCCTCTTGGTTATTCACAGTGCCTAACGCGGTGTTCATGCCATCTGCATAGTCCTCATGCTGCATTGTTTAGGGAACAGCAACGAAAAGTGTGCATGTGCTCTAATAAAAAGTTTTCTTTTGAATATTCTTGGTCCATGGATGTCTAAAACCATGTATATGAGGGGTGATTGATTTGGGTTTTGGTGCTGGGGATTGAACTAAGAGCAGTCTAAGCTTATATTCTGCTTTGAGCCACACCTATAGTCTAGTATATTTTTAAAAGCTTTTTTTTTTTTAAGGCAGGCAGATTCTGAGTTCAGGGCCAGCCTACAAAACAAAAAAGATTTGTTAAGGAATTACATTCTTGATACTTCTTAGTTTGGGGCACATATTTTAAATTCACTTTCTTCCTGAATACTGTTTATATACTTTAGCTTTAGCCATCCGCCCCAATACTTACATGATCACATTTAATCCTTGACATTCTGAGATGAGACCCTTTTAGTTGGAGGAGAGCTGTCTGTATTGTCTGTGGGGTGTGAGAGCTTTGTCCCCTCTGGAACACCCTAGTTTGATAATGCAGATTCTTCTTTGCTGTCATAACTGCCATAGATGCCCTCCTCCTCTCTTCTGCCGTTTTTAACTTGAAGGATATAACAACAACCCCCCCACACACACACATACACACACACACACACACACACACACACACACACACACACACAAAAGTTCCTGGGGCTAACTCTACTGCCAGCACTGATCCTGTGGCCTAGGGTAGAGTTAATCTCCCAGTGCCTGAGTTTCCACTAGACTCCATTGAGGATGCTGGCAATCTCCC
>JADRCC010571500.1:0-15559 GCA_019843855.1 Hylomyscus alleni
GACACAACCCTGTTGCTTCAGGACACACGCTTCTTCTTCCTCCTCCGATAGCAATAATAAACACAAGGCACACTGCAACATATAACAACCCCTTCGGGCCATTTCCTTGATGGCCCGGGATGCAGGAGGCTAGTCACAATCTAGGCTCACCTGTGTCCCACTGACTCTGAGGAGGATCAGAAGAACTGCTCGACTGTCGCTGACGCCGGCAACTGTCCTCGGTCCTCTTGGAAGAAGAGTTGGAACTGCCACAGCTGTACCGCTCAGGGGACACTGGGCAAAGGGAACCGAAGAAGCCCTCTCAGCTTCCTTCCCTCCCAGCCCAGCATCCCAGGAAGCATGCCTGGACCACAGGATGCCTGACCCAGTTGCTCAGAGGTCACACCCAAATACCACACCTCCTCCAGCACCTCCCGCCCAGAGGTCGATCAAAGGCCTCCCAGGACAGAGTACTCAAAGGGCGGTCCAACCCATGCCAACAGCTCCAGCTGCCAAGGTTACTCTTTCAGGAGCCCAGGTCCCCGCAATAGCCCTTGCCCCCATCTCTAGCTCACTCTGGAGCCCCACCATATATAAATAGGACTTTCTGCTTCTAGAGCGTGACACTCAAGACAGCATTTTTCCAAAATCAGACAGCCTGTCCCTGGAGGTGCCCATCTGCTTACACAAATCCCACAGGCGTATATGGGACAGGAAAGCTCATAATTCCCCACTTCCCAAACTCTGTACTCTCTCTCTCTCAAGAAAGAGCCCAACAGCCTCCCTACAGACAGGCTCCTGGTACCTGACCCCTCCCAGCTCCTCCCTTTGTACCCCAGAATCAAGGGCTTCAACCCTGGAGACAGGCCAGGCAGGTTTGATGCCTTGCTACATATGTTATGCGTGTGACACGTTTTTCATGTCCCCCACCCCATTTCAAATGCCATCCTCTTAGGAAAGTATTCCTTCGTTGTTACCCAATTTTAGGTTACCTCCCCTCATTCTGGGGTACTCTATCCCTCTCAGTCTAGGACGGTATCTAAAGCTAAGTTCCTTATTTACTATGAATTGACTCCTCCACTAGCGCAAGTTTCGTGGAGTTGACATCTTGGCTGTAACTTCGCTGTGGCCTCACATGCAGCAAGATACTCATCCTCACTGAACCTGTTGTTTTCCCTGGGGGCGGGGGAGGGCTGGCAGGTGACAGTTCCTATGAAACCTATCATAAGAAAGGTTTACCTCTGCCTGGCATAAAAAGTTCCACAAACAGTGGCTACGATCATTACTGATATGGCCGAACCCCACAAGCTCACTCCTACCTAAGCCATGCCCTCTCACTTTTGTTTCTCTCTGTGAAATAGAGGAGACCGGAATCCTTATCAGGGCACTACAGGGGCCCAGAGGGAGCAAGGTGTTTCTGCAACCTCCTATTCAAACCCTACCTGGCCGGCGCCGCTTGCGCGCCAGATGTGGCAGTAGGTCGTGACGGGCGAGCACGCGCAGGAGTTGGCTCAGCAGCCGCAGGTTGCTCTCGTCGCACTGCCCGCGGCGTTCCAGCTCCAGAAGCAGCTCCAGGCCGCTGCGGGCGCGAGCCAGGCCGCCGGGGGCGCCGGGGGCCTCATCCAGCAGGAAGGCCAGGAGATCCAGTTCGCACTCGGTCAGCTGCCCGCCCACTACCTCGAACATACGGTGAAGCGACAGCATGCCGTAGTAATCCAAACACTCATCCTCCTCCCAGCTCGGGGCCGGGGTCGACCCGGACAACGCCATTCCCAGGGGAGGGGTGCGGAACAAGCTCAGAACCAGGGCCTAGAACCCACACGGCGGGGAGGAGGTCGTGGTCAGCGACACAGTGGTCCAGAGCCCACAGAGGCCAGCGCGTGGGCCCCGCGAGGTGTCTCCGGGCAGAGTCGCCCCCACACCCTCAACGGTCTCAGCCTCTCTCCCTCCCACGGACAGGAATGGTATCGCCCGAGATCCCATAGTAACAGGCCGAGACGCTAGACCCCACCGGTCCACAGACCAGTCCGGAGGGCTAAGCCCAGATGTCCCTCTCTGGGTGGTACGTTCCGAACTTGCCGCCGACTGACCTAGGCGATCGGCTCGAAAGAGCTACAATGGCCCATTGCAAGGCACCTTGTCTACTGCCCGGTGACTTTGGATGGCAAATGTCCGGACGTAGCCCTTGGGTTCTGTCCACTAGTACCTTCCAGCTAGCTCCAACATCCCACCCAAGGGATACCTTTCAAAAGTGACTCTCGGCCCCCTGCAAGTGGGACGGACCAAGACAACCCTGAGCGACACGCAGGTGGTCCTGTCTGAACCCGACCCCTCTCGCGGAAAGGGCGATCGGTCCTGCCCTCACCCCAGCACCCAAGTGGTTCCAGCCACACTCCACCAGTCTCCTTTAGGTCTCTCTGATCCTCACCAGATTCCAGCGTCCGATGACTTCTGGGCGACGGCCGCAGCCACTTGTTTTGGATCTTTCTGGCACCTTCTCTATTATTACGCCTGCGTCACCACGCTCCTCCTCTTTCGCCCAACTCGCGCAGGTGCGACCGCCACGCCCCTACAGCGCAAGCGCAGATCGAGACCTCCAAGGCCCACCCCTTCCAGGACTCCTGATCCACCCAAGCGTCCGGACTCACCCGTGCTGCGCTTGCGCAAGAGCAAAGCCTCGCTGTATCTTGCTTTTGATGGTAGTTTAAGGCTCGGTTGTGTGTCCCCTGAATCCTATGACACGACCTGGTGAAATTACTCATCCCACAGACTACGTCTTCCTCCTGATCACGACCTAGACACCCACATGACCAGCGCCACCGGCTACCAGGGCAAAGTAAACCAGTCACGAGGGTCCCGACTACCAGTAGCGCTCAAGGCTCATAATCAGGACTTGTAATACAGTTATAGGTGGCAACCAGGAACCTACAACTCAACTCTGCTGTCTCAGATTGTATATGGAAATTCTTCCTCATACAGCTCCCAGCCCCAATTTATAAATTCTCCAGTCGCAAGCAGCAGAATGATACCTCTTCCCAAATCGCAATAGACCTCGCCACATTCTGTGCACATTCCGAAGACGTCCGTCAGCACCTCCTATCGTAGACACCCACGGTTAGAACAGCCTTTCTACAGTCGCTTCTGTGCCCTCTTGAGTCTCGGAGTCACCCTGATGCTCCCCTAACCTGCACCTATGAGAGCAATCCTGTCACAGTAGTGGAGGCTAGGGTGTCTTCATGTCCCCTACACGAGGCCCTGAGCGTGACAGTCGCTCCTCCTCCCCACTTAGGTGACTCAAGGTCAGGGCCAGCACGTGCCTAAGACAGGTCTCTTCTAGGACTGGTTTCCACCCCTGGAATTGTCTCCCTAAGGGGCGGGAGATCTGTGCGAGAGGCTCTGGCTCAATGCTGGCTGTTTGTTTCCCTTTCCTAGGCCCTAGCTTTTCCACCTATGAAACGGATGGCGATGGAGTCCACGGTATGTGCCCTCTGTGTGAATATCATTGAATCAGACAAAGAATGGGAGGAAGAGAAAGGAATTTATAAACAGGAAAGCTTCTATGTGGGATGGGTTATAGTACCAGGCCCCGAGCTGAATACTTTTTACATAGATGACAAAATCCAATGCCTTCAAAAGCCTTTCAGGGGGGTGTGATTCCAGTCCACTTTACATATAAGCAAAAACTAAGGCAGCCCAGGAAAAGTACAAATGTGTCTGGCTTTTTAATTACGCTGTCAGAGACGCTCAGTCTCTTCTGCCACGAGATAATACCTGTCAAGGTCTCGCACCGCCAAGGTTCATCTACGTGACCTCGCTCTATAAGAATGCACACTTTTCTCCGCTGAATTTTCAAACAGCAGGGAAGGAGCGGCCCAGGAGAACTGCGCAGGCGCCTCTCCTGGCCCTGGACACCGCCTACAGGGCACTGGTGTCTGCGTGGAGAAACTCGCGGAGCCCCGCCTGACGCTCGACGCGCAGGCGCGAGGGCGCGTGCCCTGCGCTACCAGCTCTGATTGGCTGCCTCGCCTGAGAGCACCGCCCAATGGGAGGCGTGGATAGTGGAGGGTCCCACACTCCTGGAGTGGAGGGTCTGTGTCAAGAGCGGCAGGGGCTGCTTGGAGGTAAGAGAGATGGGTGAGGGCGCCGCAGGGCGGGCGGGGAAGAGAGCGCTGGGTGTAGGGAGAGAGTGGAGGAAGAGGGAAGGGTACGCTAAGGGTCGGAGAGCCTTGGGGCCTGCGCTTGGGGCTGGAGCAGCGCGGGATGATCGACAGCTCCTTCCTGTGTGCCCTAGAGGCGTCGGTGGAGCCCCTGCTGTGTGCTGGCCTCAGCTTGAGCTCGCCTGTACACCCCACCCCTGCAGGGGGCTCTCAAGCTGCAGAGCAAAGGAATCTGGCTGGAGAAAAAAAAGCAGTGTAGCGGGAAAGTTGAACTTTCAGGCCCCTGGTGGAGGTGCTTAGATAGATCTACTTTCTGTATACAGAGCTGAATTCCACCTACCCCCTGACACGGTGTAGGATTGAGGAGACAAGGAACGCAGGTGGGAAAGTGCCCGTTTCGGGATACCTGTGCTTCTTTCTAGAAAGACAGTGTTATTTTGTTTGTTTGTTTGTTTGTTTGTTTTTCGAGACAGGGTTTCTCTGTGTAGCCCTCGCTGTCCTGGAACTCACTCTGTAGCCCAGGCTGGCCTCGAACTCAGAAATCCGCCTGCCTCTTCCTCCCAAGTGCTGGGATTAAAGGCGTGCGCCACCACTGCCTGGCGGGAGACAGGGTTATTAGGATTGTGTGCATGTTAAATGAGTTTTGGAAGAGATATATTGGATGAGAGTCAGTGAACACATGGTGGATTGGGTCCTATGCACCTTGTTTTTCTATGTATAAGTTCATCCATACTTTGTAAAGTTTGTGCATCCACTCCTTACCTACTACAAGCCATGTAGCATGTTGTGATCCAAGCCGGGGGAGTTCTGTCTTGTCAGTGGGGCCGTAACCAAGGCAGAATGCTAACCTCCCCCACCCTCAGCCCATTTGATTGTTTCTAGGAAAATCCCTTATGGAATGGTTCAGACTTAATGAGGAGCCAGGTGTAGTGGCACATGCTTTCAGTGTCAGCACTGGGGAGGTGGAAGCCAGTCTGCCCTACATAGTGAGTTCTAGATAGGCCAGGGCTACATGATGAGATGCTTCAAAACAAAACCCACTTAATGGGGTATTTGGAATTGGTAGATAAGGAAAGTTTGGTTCCTGAACATTTAGCAAGTCATTTATCTGCAGATGGTTTATTGGGTCATCAACTAAAAACAGGGCCTTATACTGGGCAGTGTGTCATGGAAATGCATAAAATGGGTAGACATGTAGTGTGCACTGTGCCCAGGGATGATTAAGGTCCCAGGACATCACTTCTATTAGGGAGCCTTAGTTAGTCACTCAATGCGTCTGTGTATCTACTATGTGCTGGGCATCTTTCTTGGTACTGGAAACACCTCGGTGGTGAAGAAGCTAAAATCCCTGCCCTCTGGGAGCAGTACATGAGCAGCCTGTATGCCAGGGTTACCAGCTAAAATCTCCATGCTCCTGGCATGCGCAGAGGTAAAGAGGTAAGGAAGGTGGCCCTTGGGAGGCAGAGGAAACAAGACTAGAGAACCAGACTTCGCCATGTACATGCTGAGGTCAAGGCTAGTCTTTGTACATAGGCTCTGTTCCCAAAACAGAACCTGCCAGGGCAGTGGTGGCACACAACCTTTAACCCCAGCGCCTGGGAGGCAGGGGCAGGTGGATCTCTGTGAGTTCAAGGCCAAGCTGGTCTACAGATCTGACTTCCAGGACAGCCAGGGTTATACAGAGAAAATCTGTCTCAAACAACAACAACAACAAAAACGGGCCATCTTGCTGGCCCAGAAGGTAAAAGGTGCGTACCATGCAGCCCTGATGACCCCAGTTCAGTCCTCAGAACCTACATAACACTGGGAGGAAAGAATGGACTCTGAACTCCGTAAAGTCGTCCTCTGTATGGTAACATGTATGCCATGACGTGTACTCATGCATGCAGGCACACAGTAACATAAACAAACAAACAAACAAAAATGGCGGGCTATAAGGTGGCTCAGTGGGTAAAGGCAATTGGCACTGAGCCTGATGACCTCAGTTTGATCCCAGAACCCCCATGGTGGGAGAACCAGATCCTGCAAGTTGTTATCTTACCTCTATACACATGCTCCCCCCACACCCCCCATAAAAAAAGGTGTAATAAAGTAAAAATAAAATCTCCCTAAAATGTAGGGCTTGGAGCAGAAGGCTTAAGGAGGGCTTGTGAATGGACTATAGGCTCCTGTTGTGTGAAAGTGGTTGGATTAGGTTGAGGCTAAGAGCTTAGGACATGGACTGGCAGGTTGGAGAGGTTTGTATCCCTGGTGCTAAGGGTGGAAGTGCACACACAGAATCCCACTGCTAGGGAGGCTGAGGCAGGATCGCTCTAAAGCTACCCTCTATCATACAGTGAGTTTGAGGCCAGCCTAGGCTGCATACAAACCCAAGCATTGGTGTTTGTTAACCAAGTGCCTGGCCTGCCATAGACCTTGTGGTCAGTCTGACTTTAGTTCCATTTTTACTGGTGAGAAAACTGATCCCAAGAGAGAGGAGGTAAAGTGGGAGAGGTCAGATTCCAGCTGAGGGAAGTCTAGTTCCCACTGTTCCCTTAAATGCTTTGCTGTGGGAATACAGGAGAGGAGGAAAGGTGTTCCACAGAGAGGAACTTGCGTGGGTAAAGGCTGAGGGGCCAGAAAGCAGAGAGAGGGAGAGAGACAGAGTCAGAGACAGAGACGGGGCGGTGTGTGTGGGGGGGGAGAGACAGAGAGGGAGAGAGAATGTGTGTGTGTTCTTAGGGTGTCACTGGGCTTCTGAGAGAGGACAGAATTAGAGGCCAGGCTGTAGGGTGTCCATGCTCTCTTGCAGATACCTGACTATAGTGGCTACGACAGGCCCAGAGACATGGGACCCTGAGAAGCTGAGGCAAAAACCTTGGACTACAACTTGATTGATAGACTGGTGAGTAATGGAATAAGCTAGGGAATACCTGAGACATCCCACACTCTCCTTGGGTTCCTGGTGTGCCACTGGCCTCTGCCCTTCTTTCTCCAGGCACTGTCTTCCCCATAATGGCAGAGATGGTGGCAGAGGCAGCTGAGATACCAACGCAATCACCAGGAGCAGTGGAAATTTCAACTGCCGTGTCAGGAGAGCTGGCAGAGGTGGCAACCGCAGTGGCTGAGATGACCTCTGGGGAGGCCCTTGCCTCGTCCCTCTTCTTCCAACACCACCAGTTCATGTGCTCTGAGTGTGGCAGCCTCTACAACACCCTGGAGGAGGTCCTCGCCCACCAGGAACAGCACCTGCTCACCATGTCAGAGGAGGAGACGCTGACCACCCAGGACACAGGCCTGGAGCCTGGGCTAGTGTCTAGCACTGGGGAGGGGCCTTTCCAGTGTGGTGAATGCAGCCAGCTCATTCTCTCTCCCGGCGAGCTCCTGGCCCACCAGGATGTCCACCTGCAGGAGTCTGCAAGCCAGATCCAGTACCAGTGTGGAGACTGCCAGGAGCTCTTCTCGTCACCTGAGCTGTGGGTAGCTCATCGAAAAACTCAGCACCTTCCCATGGCAGCAGAGCCACCACCTCCTTTGCCTCCCCCAACGCCCCCATCCCCACCACCAGAAGTCAAGATGGAACCCTATGAGTGCCCCGAGTGTTCCACCCTCTGTGCCACCCCTGAGGAGTTCTTGGAGCATCAGGGCACCCACTTTGACTCCCTGGAGAAAGAAGAGCACAATGGGTTAGAAGAGGAGGAAGAAGATGAGGAGGAGGGGGAGGAGGAGGGCGACGAAGACGATGAGGAAGAGACTGATGAGGAAGAAGCGTCCACAGAGCTCACTGCTGATGGCACGAGAGGTGACAAGTCCACAGCTGACCCGGCTCAGAGCTGTGGGGATTGTTCCCAGCACTGTACCTCTTCAGGGGCACGCCGCAAACACAGAAGGGCATCTCACGGCCCCGCATCAGCCGCCCACGCCTTCCACTGCAGCCAGTGTCAGCGCAGCTTCAGCACAGCTAACCGGCTGGTGGCTCATGGCCGGGCCCACGTGGGTGGCACCCATGAGTGTACCACCTGCTCCAAGGTCTTCAAGAAGGCGGCCTCTCTGGAGCAGCATCAGCGGCTGCACCGTGGGGAAGCCCGCTATCTCTGTGTGGACTGTGGCCGTGGCTTTGGCACGGAGCTCACACTGGTGGCCCATCGGCGGGCCCATACTGCCAACCCACTGCACCGCTGTCGCTGTGGCAAGACCTTCAGCAACATGACCAAGTTCCTGTACCACCGACGAACTCACACGGGGAAAAGTGGAACCCCCACCAGGGTAGCCACTGTCTCCCCAGCTCCAGCTGAGCCCACACCCCCCCCCCCCCCCCCCACCCGCCCAGCTGCCCTGTCCACAGTGCCCCAAGTCCTTCGCCTCAGCCTCCAGGCTCTCCAGGCACCGGCGTGCAGTGCATGGCCCCCCTGAACGCCGACACAGGTGTGGGGTCTGTGGCAAGGGCTTCAAGAAGCTCGTCCACGTGCGCAACCACCTGCGGACACACACAGGCGAAAGGCCCTTCCAGTGTCACTCCTGCGGCAAAACCTTTGCTTCTTTAGCCAACCTCAGCCGCCACCAGCTGACCCACACGGGAGTGCGTCCCTACCAATGCCTGGACTGTGGCAAGCGCTTTACACAGAGCTCCAACCTGCAGCAGCACCGGCGGCTACACCTTCGACCTGTGGCCTTTGCGCGCGCGCCTCGCCTTCCCATCACTGGTCTGTACAACAAGAGCCCCTACTACTGTGGGACCTGCGGCCGCTGGTTCCGCGCCATGGCAGGCCTTCGGCTGCATCAGAGAGTCCACGCCCGAGCAAGGAGTTTGACGCTCCAGCCTCCCAGGTCACCCTCTCCGGTCCCACCCCCACCCCCTGAACCTCAGCAGACTATCATGTGCACAGAGCTTGGGGAGACCATTGCCATCATCGAGACATCCCAGCCACTGGCACTGGAGGACACACTGCAGCTCTGCCAGGCAGCACTGGGGGCCAGTGAGGCGAGCGGACTGTTGCAGTTGGACACGGCCTTTGTGTGACATGGTGCAAGAGCAATGAGAAAAGGGGTTTGCTTACAAGCTTGAGTCTAGGCACCTCAGGGGAGAAGAGGACCCCTCCTGCCAAGCCAACCTGGCACCCATCTGTCAGGGTCCACCCTGCTGGCCTCTTCTAACTGCTGACTGCGACTCCTCAGGGCTTCTCCTGTCACCTTTCCCTGCCCAAGGTGAAACTGAGGCTCTGAGAAGTGATGTGATCTGTCTCAGTCCCTACAGCTGCACTGCAGAACGGGGTGTGCCAAGGCTCTTTGCACGGCATCACCCAGTGCTCAGCAGCATCAGGTAACCTTTATTGAGCACCAACCATATGCCAGGCCTGTGCCAGACACTCCCATATACCTCTCCAGGTCTTCTGCTTATAACTCCCACCCCTATCCCTCCAGGACTTGGGGTGTTGGGACTTCGCTCTACCTGGTATAGGAAGGCACTTAGTTTCACGGGGCTTGCTTCATTTCAGTTTTGACAGTATGAAAAGAAATCTGTAGGTGACCCCAGTACTCAGCCCAGCCAGGGTGACATTGAAGACCCAGGAATGAAGCAGTCACAGCTCCACACTCAGGCACACTCAGCCCAGCAGGGGCAACTGACTGAAGTGCAGACAGCTAGACAGACAGTTGCCCCCATACAGACAGTGCTGCCTGTGGCTCATTCAGCCTGTGTGCCCAAGGCTTCCCTCGCACGCCATGCTGCTGCAGGCTAAAGGAGTCAGGTCTACGGATTCCTGGGCTGAGGTGGGGATGTGCAGGGACAGTGGGACTGAGAAGAGACTTCCTAGTGGCGCCAGAACAAGAGGAAAATAACCTTTCAGGCAGGCCAGCCAGTTACACTGCAGCACACACCCATCTGCTCGGCAGTATCAGGCAGGACACTTAATGTCCCTCAGGCCTGAAATGGACCTGTGTACCATCCTGGTCCTGTACAAGTAAGCGAAACAGCCCAGAGAATGCCCAGGGTCTCAGGCTGGGTGGAGGTACTGTGAGATGGGAATGCAATTCTTAGGCCCATCTCTATTGTTCTGAGGAAGACCTGACCCCTCAGTGACCACAGAAAACACCTAGTCCATCCCTTGACCCAGAGCAGCCATGCTCACCCTGCTTCCTAACTGGTCTGAATGAAAGAAGGACGAGATCAGTCCTGCAGAACAGAAAGGAACCCTGGGGCTGATTTAAGCATCTACCAGGGCCCAGAATCTTGGACTCCCCTCAAGGATATGTTCCAGAATTACTTTTTCTGCATCAGTAGAATCCATCAGGAGGATCCAAAGTTGCTCAGGTCCCCTCCCTTCCTGGAACATCCTTCCCACTCACTGTTTGGCACCATGTAGAGATACCATTTCCTTCTGCCCATGGTCCCACCATCTGGCTCCAGCATATTTTAAAAGTCAAGGGAAAGAGCCAGGCAGAGTGGCACAAGCCTGTAATCGCAGTATTTGGGATTGTAAGGCAAGATGATCTTGAGTTCCAGACAGGCCTGACTTAAACTGGAAGACCAGCTCAAAACCAGAGGGGGGGCGCAGAGAGAGGAAGGGAGGGGCTAAACTCTCAACCTCAACCTTCCCAAGGTTGCCACTTGCCAATACCTCTAAGAGAAGTGAAGCAAGTGGGTACCATGCTTCAGACAGGGCACCCTATGCCTTGGGAATCTGTCTATCCGTATACAGACCCATCCCACTGAGTCTACAGGCACTTAGACATTCCGTCTGAGACCCGTCATCCAGGTCTCACTCATCACCCAGGATGTTCATCCTCTCCTTTGTCCATGTCTGTGGTGGACCAGCACTAAGTGGCACAGGGGGTTCTGGCCTCTCAGTTTCCCCCAGCCTGAAGTTCCAACTCATTCCAAACCCTGAACCCCTCACTCTGTGGAAACAGGCAGCCAGACAGGAAGAAGGGTTTCATGCCAATAATTTATTGAACGGAGGTCTGTACACAGGCAAACCTTACTGTGGAAACTAAGACACCAGGGGCTCTCCCTACTCCCCTCCTTCCAGGATGGGGAGAGGGAGGAAGCCTTGGGAGCAGAGGACAAGAGGGGGTACAGCTGAGGGGGAGGGCAGGTTGGATGGTGTGAATCGACGTTTTCTTTAAGAAAAAAATTATAACAATCTATTTACACCCAGGGGGCCAGGGAAGGGAAGAGGAGATGGGCTGGGCTGGTTCTATTTACAAGGGACATGGGAGAGGGGGGAAGGAGTGGTAGCCTGGGGGAGGGGAGGGGACCAAGGGGGTAGAAGGTCCTCGTACCCCCAAACCCCGTCCTTCCTTCTCTTCCCTCCCCCACAAACAGTTAAAATCCTCTTTAAAAAGCCCACCACAAAGGTGAGGCTGGTGAGGGAGGCCTAGATGCTGGGGTAGTTCATTTACCTCTGCCCTCTAGTCTAGGGGCCCAGCCAGGGCAGGAGCTTGATGGGCTGTGGCCCCCTTCCCAGCCCCATTGGGCCTTCCCAGATGGACGTGGAGGGGTAGTCGGTGGGGCCCTCAGGAAGAGTTAGCGAGGGAAGGTGTGGCTTCGGGTGCCTGCCAGTCTGCGACAGTCTGAGTCTCAGTTAAAGCTGAAGGAAGGAGAGGGAAGGAGGGACAGTTGGCTTTTGCGTCACACCCCACACCCACAAGAGAATAACTTGCTTCAAAATGCTATGCAAGAAGTTGACAGCTGTCACTCTGGGTTCAGGGTTACAATCTCAGTTGCCAAAGGGCCAGCCTGACACTAAAGTGGCTTACACCAAGGAGCCAGGCTCCATGGAAGAAAGGGGGCAGCTGGACACTGCTCTGTCAGGAGAAAGGCAGACTCGTGGCTGCCAAGCCTGATCTTCTTCCCCCTAAGAAACAGGAAATCTGGGTTTTTACCCAGAATGGCCCAATCTTCAAATGTGGGAAACTTTTTGTTTATTTGTTCAGACCAAAGAAAAGTTTGGTCTTCCAGTTGGCATTTAAACAGAAATGTGGGCAATACTGCCCTGCAAAGTTGGTTGCTGACATACTATAAAATATGCCTTCTGTGCCATCAGATGTCAACAACTCAAAACCCACAGGAAATGTTAGAAGCCAAGGACAACCCTCCCCTGACCCTCAGCGCACACGTTCCCCAGCTTACCTTGTGAGGACGAGCTGAGGGCAGCAGGGACTGCTGGGGACCTCAAGTGAGGAGGGATGAGGATGGCATTGAGAGATGGTTGGATGGACAGTTCTAGAGACAGGAATTGACATGCTCAGTAGAGGAGAGGCAAGGCTTATGGAAAGCCAGTTAGGGTTTGGATAGGGCACCAAACAAGGACCCAGTTACTGGCAATGCCAGGTGATAGAGACTTTAGCCACGGGGCTCTTAGGTGGAGGTACCTGACTGAGCCCAAGACCATCTTGTACCCTCTCAGCTCCCCAGTCCTGTTCAACACCCAGCCTCTCCACTGGCCCCAGACTATGCTCACCACCAGGACTGAAGTTGAACAGGGGGGGAAGCGGGCGGTTGTTGGGGAGCTGGGTTCCGAGATTCCGCAGTTCATCAAAGAAGCTGTGGGCACAGGCCTCTAGTGGGGAGAGCCTTGAGGATGGCGTGTACTCCAGCAGGCTAGAGCAGAGTGCAATGGCCTCAGGCGGTGTCCGAGATTTGAACACCTGTGGGTTAATTCAGAGGGTAAGAGGTGCTATAACACCCATGTCCTGTGCCCTCCCGTGGCAGCCTGCTTCCCAAACACCCACCTCCCTGGTAAGGAGACAGAAACAATGAGATGGGCGCTGGCTCAGGGGCCATGATTTGTGACTCCTGGTGCGCACTTGCTACCATATAAATGGGAATCTTGTATTTACCCATGAGTTCAACTTTTAAAATTCTATAAACTTCACAATCACAAAATGTTGACTGCCTCCCTGAATAACTTCAGAAACTACCCCCACTGTAATTTTTGTTGGTTTTTTTTGGTTTTTTGATCTGTTTATTTAATGTATGTGACTGTTCTTTCTGCCTGTGCACATTTGTGTTTAACCACATGCATGCCTGTAAGGATCCCCTGGAACTGGACTTACAGGTGGTTGTGAGCCGCCATGTGAATGCTGGAAATTGAACCCAGATCCTGTGTAAGAGTAACATGTGCTCTTAACCACTGAGCCATCTCTCCAACTCTGCAAACCATGATTTTTAAGCCAGGTCCTCAGAGCAGTTTGTCTCCAAGGAGACCCACTCTTCAGCCATGCTGTGCAAGTCCATATTTCTGCCCCTACCTTTGTCCAGGGGTGAGCTTTGATCTGGGGGAACTTGAACTCTGTATAGTTAGGGTTCATCTCTCGGATCTGTTCCCTGGTTGGCGTTCCTAGTACCTGTAAAGGAAAGTGGTGAGGGTTTGAGACAAGGCCCCTTTCTTCAGGCCCACCCCTGCTTTCCCTGGCTCTGGCCCCACCCCCGTCCTCACCTTGATAATCTCCACAAGTTGGTCCACCCCACTGTCCCCAGGGAAGATGGGCTGGCCAAGAAGTAGCTCAGCCAGTACACAGCCTGCTGACCACACATCTGAAGGGGAAGAGTAGAGGTAAGCACTAGACGGCCGAAGCTACCAGGCGACTCCTTGGCCACCACTGCTCCTCGTGGCTGTCCCCGGAGGCACTGCAGCGGCACTGTCTCAAGCTGTGCTCTCCAGTGCAAGTGCGCTTACAGCCCTCGTGCGCTCCATAACGAGTGATCCCAATGAATCCTTTGAACCCTTCTTTACTTCTCTAGACAAGCACAAGGCCTGGCCCTGCCCACTGGCACCTGTGTGCTCTGAGCCACAAGAAAGCTTTCCATCCTGAACTGCCTCCTCACCCTCCCTGCACCTGAGGAGCTCCCCAGCTCCCCAGCCTGACATTTCCTTCAACCCCTCCTTTCATGTCCATGCTCTCACCTCAGCCTTCCCCCCAAGCTGGAGGAAGGTAATGCCATGCTCAGAAACAGAAAGACAGGCCCTGACTGGGAGCAGGCCCTACTTATGGTGACAGTTCTGGTTCCTGCCACCCCTTCCTCCAACTGACAACAGAGGCAGACTGGGAGTTTCTAAGTGCAGGTGGACTCTGGAGGCATGTCACACCTGAAATCCCAGTCAGCCCCTGGGAAGCTGCTAGCAGCAGCACCAGCCGCCTCAGCCTGGGAACGGCGGCAGACCCTAATCACTGAGCCCGTCCCTCCCCAAACTGACCGATGGATGAGGTGTAATCTGTGGCCCCAAAGATGAGCTCTGGAGCACGGTAGTACCGAGAACAGATGTAGGACACGTTGGGCTCCCCCCGAACCAACTGCTTTGCACTGTGGGAAAAGATGGTCAGGGTTAAGCACAAAAGCAAGCTTGAGGTTCTTTCACCCTTCAGGCAGTCCACAGGCTGCATGGCAGACCTACCTGCCAAAGTCGCAGAGCTTGAGGACAGCAGTGTCAGGGTCCACAAGCAAATTCTGAGGCTTGATGTCACGGTGACACACACCTTGGGAGTGGATGTAGGCCAAGCTCCGGAAGAGCTGGTACATGTACACCTAGGACAGGCAGGGCACAACTCAACTCCAGCCCACCACTTCCCACAGAGCACACTGCCGGCCCACATTATGCCACTGTCCCTGCTGGCAGCCCCAAGGCCTCAGCTCTTGAACTGTTGTAAACTCTTGGACTTAGGAAGACGGGCCCCAGTTTCTGAAGCTTGAGGGTGGCTGACACCGGGCCTGGTCCCCACATGAGGAATTGCTTCTTGTTACACCTATGATGACTGACACCAGAAGGTCTTGCTGTAACACAGGCTGTGGGACACCCACTCTGCTTCCCCTCTCAACAAAACTGCCAGCTTTAGAGGGCCTCAGCCCCCAGCCGCCCTCCCTGACAGCAGCTCCCATGCACAGGTCTTCTCCAGCTTCATTTCCTGCCTTCCTCACTCCCACTGACCAAGGTTTTCAGTTGATTTGTTTTTAATTTGTTTAACATTCTTGAGGGAAAGGAGTCACACATGTGCCACAGAGCACCAGTGGCGATCAGGTCTGGTGCGGGCTCATCATTTGTGTCCTCAAGGTTAGCAGCACACACCTTTATCCTGGGAACCTTTCTGGGTTTTTTCTTTCAAAACAGGGTGACAGACTGGATTCCAAGCTGGCCCTGAACTTGAAATCCTCCTGCATTGACCTCCCTAGTGCTGGGATTACAAACATGCACTACTACATGCAGCCAGGACCTTGGAGTTAGGCTCCTGAGTCTCCTGGGCCTAGAAGTATACACTCTAAGAGCTTCCAGGAGCCCTCCTCCTGTGCCTGCATGACACTACTCCTCTCCCAGCATTCCTTCCTTTCTCACCCCTAGGCCAGTCAGGTAGGGCTTTCAGTTTCCAGTACTCGGTGGCTCTCTACATAGCAGCAGCTCCTCAGCTTTGTCATTTTCTTTGATGGTGCCTGTAACCTCACCAAATAC
>JADRCC010571501.1:0-23532 GCA_019843855.1 Hylomyscus alleni
AAAAAAATGGCTTTTCTAGCTCAGTAAACAACACAAGAAGAATAAATATTAGGTCCATCCAAAATGAAGTATCCCAGGATAGGAACTATGTACTTAAGCACGCTGAGAAATGTACCTTTCTTTGATTCAGTCCAACCCTATGGACTTTCACACAAATTATGATTCATTTTAATTATTTTTGCCTAAAGGAATGTTGTTTTGGGGGGGCTGATCATGAATATTTTATTTTAGAAATCTATAGTTTTCTAAAGAGATATTTCTTCATGTGATAGTGAGTCTAGACTCTGGGGAAGGATATATTTCTGGGGAATTATCAAAGCTGTCAACTCAATCTTCCTTTCTCTGGTCTAATCTAACAGGCAAAGTATACCAAGCATTTGTGATGAGTACTGGTAGAGGGGAGAATGGACTCTGATGGCAATTACTTAGGCAAGAATTGTCTCCTTATCTGCATGTCCTTGCCACACAGTGGCACACAAGTGATTGGTTGACTTAGACTCTCCAAGGGCTGCTTCTGAAGTCTGCTTGTATCCTACTCCTGAGACATGATAAGATTTTGCTGGTTAATATTTTATGTGAGGACTAGGAAACAAAGGAATGATGTTTACGTCATATGCTCATTAACAGAGCCAGGGACTGACATTTCATTCTAAAACACAGATACTGATGTAAAACAGCCAGCAAGTCAGACTATTTTCCCAGCAAACTGCCCTGCTTACTCAGACATAGGCACATCATACCCTGTATATATCAACTCTTCTTCACTCATCTTCTCACAGTGCCTTCAGTCTTCAAGTTCTCCCTTTGATGTCTGTTGCCATTCTTCCTAGAACTCCTGAGAAATAAGGATGTTTCATTTTTCACCGGAACTTAGATCTGTCTAAATATAAAATTTCTATAGTTTTCACCTCTTGCTTTAGCTCACACAGCTCATATCAAATCATCTCAAAAGAGCTTGGGACAAGTTATCTCAGTGCCCTGAGCCACTGGATAGGTCCCATGTCCCATCTCAGGTCCCAGTCTTATCCTTAGTAGAGGATTGATCTTCTCTGATATTATCCCTTTACCTTTTTAATATATTATTTTTAGAAATATAGAAAGGATGGGATGATCTTGAGAGATTCTCCAAACATGGTTTATTCTATTTCAGAGAAATCACAAAGGAAATATACCCATAATTCAACTTTCTTTCTCATCTTGCAATACAGAATCTGTTAAATTTATTGCTTCAGAGAAATCTGAAAACCTGAAGATGGCAGGAAAAAAACTACCCCAATCTATTTTGTTGGTGGCTTTACAAATGTAGAAAATAAAACTTAGTTTAGTCATTGGACACCTTGAAACTGGTACCAGTAAATTCAAAATAAGTGGTGAGTCTCAACCACGAGTTTTTCTCTCTTCTTAGAGTCTAGATATGTAACAGCTCCTTCAGAGATTTTCCTTGTACATGCTCCTAGTGTGGTTGTTATACATATAGCCACAAGAATGCCCTACAATAAGAACAATCACAAAAAGCAAATTACTTGGATTTTAGTCCTGATGTAACTTTGAATAACAACATAACCCATGAGTCTTCTGTATTCTCCGCTATAGAAGAAGATATGTCTCAATGTTCTGTAGGTCTCTCAAAGATCTGATAATAAGATTGCTGAAGTAGGTTGGGTAATAACCACCATAAAACCAAGCTGAACTAGTTTCTTCTAAGAGAAAACAAACTCAAGAGAACCTGAGAGGTGTTCAATGAATTTTGAATGTCTTTTGCTGAAGTTATAGAGGCCAACAATGTTAGGTGGACACTAGAGGAAATCAGTGCTTTAGAAACACAATCAAGAAAATACCCATCTATCTATGCATCTATGCTTCACCTATCTACTAATCCCTCCATCCCTCCATCCCTCCATACATCCAGTCATCCATCTGTCCATCTATCCATCCGTCCATCTGTCCATCCGTCCATCCACCCACCTGTCTATTCAAAGCTCAGTATGTGGATTTCCTCTTCCATCCCTGTAAACATACACAAAGAGATCTTGAGGGAAGCATAGGGTTGTATTTGAATGCTTTGTTTTACTTTAAGATCTTATTGCTTCAGAAATGAATATTTACCTACTCAAAACAACAGAGGGAGGGTGACTATCACTTTGTTCCTGTCACTGAAATGAAATTCCCTGTTCCAGATGAATTTCTTCTGCTTTTGTTTCTTCATTTTCTCCCTTCCCATATGTATCCAGTAAGATATTTTAGTCTGGCTGTGTTTTCCACCTGTGCCTCTTAACAACAGCCCCACGTGTTCTGGCCCAGATACATTACTAAGAAGGACTTCTCTAGAGCGAGGCATGTGGTCTTAAAAGGTATTCCTCGGAGCTAAATTTAACTTTATATTTGCTATCCCAGGTAAGCGATTTCCTCTCTGTGTTTCTGCCTGCATTTTGCCTCATATGAAATGCACATAATAACACTTACCTCTGCAGCCCACCAGAGTATTATGAGGATTAATTAAAGTTCTTTGTAGATGACAAGTCCTGAACACAGTTATTATTAGCTAAGCAAACTGCCTGTTTTAATACCATGGGTCTATGGGAAGGTCAGAGGAGCTCCCTTAAGCAAAAACTTCCATTCTCATCTCCTGTATTATTCTATATAAGCTTCACCTTGCAGAGAACTAGAGAGAATTCTCTGTAAGACAGAGTTTTCCCCTGATTGGGTTAAATCACATAAATAATTGAAGAGTGCCAATGTGCTTGAAGGGTGTCCTGCCCCTTCTCACCACATCCCTTCTTTCCTGCCACTTCTATGGAGCTGTAACTCACAGCTGTCCACAGTTCATTCAGGGAAACACTGCAGAGGCCCATGTTAATTAATTCTTGGCATGTACACACCATTCCATTTGCTTTCATGTATTTTAAAAACTACTATATCCAAACAACAAATAAGACTGGTTCATTGGTTCTCATTTCAATGATGGAGAAACTAGATTTAAGTAGCAACCATTTCATTAAGGATAGGGACCACAAAAGTGGTAAAATAAAACTCTTGGATATATGAGATTTGGGGTAGAAAAATTCAGTTATATAAGCAACAGTATTTTAAATTTTAGATCTACTCGTCCTGGCCTCTTCTCTATTGCTTTGCATAAAATGAGTTTCGTGGCTTCACAGCTCTGAATGTAAAGTGAATCTGTCATCCTGGTACTTGGAAGGCTGAGGCAGGAGAATTGCAAGCATGAGGTCAGCATGAAAATACAGTGAGCTTAAGTACAGCTTGACAAGACTTGGTCAAAAGAAAAAAAGTATATGTATTGAGCTCCTTCTATATTTTCTTATTATCTGTAAAATACCTCCTTTTTAGAAGTCTATTTAATTCACTATTCTAAAAGTCTTACCTCCTATGGTCAGGCTCCTTAAAAGATGCTCATTCAAGGCACAGTTCAAACTGCTTGCAGACAACAAAGATTTTTACCTTTCTTGATCCACATAAGACTCAGTTGTATGTAGAAATCTCATCATAGCGATGACCCATATTCCATTTAATACCAATTAACATTATCACAGCTTCTTATTTTCTCCTAATGAAGGATGCTGTTTTTTCCTCTTGGTTTTATTGTCACAGTAGATCATTTGGTCAGTGCAGAAGAGTACACATTTATAAATATTTATTTCATATTCTAGTCTTGTGATTCTCAGCTTGAGTCAATCATCACCAACCCTGACTTTTCCATGCTACCATAAGCTTATTTTCCTGCCTGTACTGGCCACTGTGACACCTCTCTTCTTCTACGTTGTACTTGAAGATTATGCAATCTGCAATGGAAGGCATCCGAGGAAACACATAAACAAGGAGGAGCCATGAGACTGAATGCTAGTGAGTGAATGAGTGTGGGAAGAGTGCAGTGATAAAATGACAATCCTATTTGCCCACAGTGTCAGCCTTGCAAGATGGCAGGATGGCCATCATTCCCATATTGCACAATGGGAATGGGACTCATATGGAAGAAAAAATGAATGTTGCTAACTTTAAAACACAGTCTCAAATTTGTAAGAACTGTATTTTCCTTGTGTCATTTTTCCTTTCTTGTTGAACACCAGAATTACTGAAAGAACCCACTAATGTAGCATTAAACATTGTAAAATGCATCAGTTTGGAGAATCATAGTGTCCTTTCCCATTCCTGGGAGTTCCTATTGATGCAGAAGCTATTCTGGTATTTTCTGAGGGTCTGCACAGTAGCTTTACCTAGTATTACCATCAAGTCATTAGTTGCCTGACTACTGAGCTTTCTTTGGCTATTAAAAGTTCACCCTTCTACCCTCTTTTGGAAATGAAGCTATAGGGATTGTCTTTCATTTCTATTTTTATTAAAAAATTTTAATGCATTGCCATTTTGCCCTCTTGCCTGCAATGATTGCACAAAGAACCAAAGAGCGGCCAAGAAAGAGTCGTAAGTAATCCACAGAGAAATAAGATAAGTCATAACTGAATAATCCACAACTAGCAGTTATTATCTGGGCTGCAGTCATTGCAAGCATACCTTCACACTGGAGTGAGCTGGTCTAAATATACATGTGCTCTGGGAAAAGGAAAGAGGAAGCCACTAGACACAAGATGAAGTAGAAAGGAGAGACTGTCTTCTAAAAAGCTGAAGCTTAAAAAAAAAAATTAAAGCTGTAATAGCACAAAGGTTGCCTGTTGAATTGCACAAGTGAGATTCTCCTCTCTGAAATCTTGTTCAGGTCAAGGGCCTGACTTTAGCCTCCTGCAAATGTACAAATTAGGTTTGAGCCACACACGCTGGAGGCACTGTGCACCTCCTGGAAACTAGGTATAATGCCATTTGTTCTCTCTTAAATCAACAATGGGAATTTAGAAACACAATTTAAAATCTATCAGCAGTAATAATTGTTAGCAGTAAAAATAATGTGGACTGTATTAAAATAAGCTAAACTAGCATGATAGGAATATCAATCACCCACCACTTGCATTTTAGTGGGTTATGGACTCAGAGAAAAGGTTCTTAGCAATGCAGGTTTTCATCTGAATAGCATGTCCGTTAAAGACATATAAATTCACTGCTGCTTCTACTCCTTCCTCCTGCAGGTCTCCCCCCCCCCAGCCCCGCCCCTTCAGCATATCGACACTGGCTTAGCCACTCAGTATCTCACTGCTAATCCCTGCTATTAACATCTCTAAGAGATTTTTATTTTCTATTCAAAGAACCAAAGAATATTCTTAGGCCATTGGAGACTGATTAAAAATCTGTGTTTGGGGCCAATGAGATGATTCAGTGAGTAAAGTCAAGTGCTGCCAAGCACAATGACCTAAGTTAAAGCCTTGGATTCTATGTGATGGAAGAAAAAAAAAAAAACAAAGCAAAACAAAATAAACAATAGTCACCTAGCTCCTTCAGGTTGCCCTCTGAGCTCCACATATATACTAAGGGATCTCATGCTTTCCTCCGTACACTTCTGAGATAAATAAAAATATAATAAAATGTAAAAACAACATAAAGACAAAGGAGAGACTTAAAATACCATCACCCCAGTAATATTCATCTTCCCTACATATTGTCTGAAAAAGTTCTCCCATTGTGTATGTTCTGATATGTGGTGCTCCTAGTACATGGTTCCATGCAGGATTGAAAGTGATAATTTAAGAACATCCTTCCTCCCTCCACCTTAGCAAGGAAGAACTTAGTATATATACAAATCTCAGACATCCCTATCCACTCTATGGAGATATGTTTTCCCTTCACTTTAAACTTGGATATAATGAAGATTTGTCTAGTCCCAATTTGCAAGGCTAGAAATTGAGTGCTGAAGAATAGAAAGCTTATGCTCACATAATGAACCAGAGAAAATGATAGACTACAGGAACCAGGATGACAGCAGATTCCCAATTTCAACTTAGTCTCCCATTTCACCATAACTACACATATGAAAAACTGAATTAAATTCCCCTACAACAGCATAAATCTGATGGTAAGCTTAGTTGGATTTTACTTTCTTTTCTTGCTGGTGGTAGTTACACTTTACATGAGTATCTGACTATTAGCTAGTGTTGTTAAAATGTTCAATCCGAGTGACATCAAGAAGGGTAAACAGCAATGTCCACATTAGTAATCCTCTAGGGACCACATCAATCATAGCACTTTATTAAGAGCATGATTAATGTTGTCTGACCCTTCCTGAAGAAATTCATTGGTATAAAGAGAATAGTTTATTAGTCACGGGGCTATAGTACCACTTAGGAAAGGCGACATCTCAGAACACAAGAAGCTTCCATTCTTAAAGAAGAACGATGAGCAACGGATAGTTTACATGTTTTTCTTTGTCTGCATCAGCTTACAGGGTGGATTTGCACAGATGGCTCATGGCACATGCTGCTTGGGATGCAGTTCAATTCTGAGTACAGAGCTAGATTATCTTTGTCACTGGCAGCCTCCTCTGTGGTATTCCACTGAGGAGATGCTCTGGTCAGTCTTCTGGAAAGGCTCTGCCTATCCTCTCAAGCCATTTCATCTTGACGATGGTCTGGTTGACTAATCCCCACAGGCTTTGAATTATGCACTTTATGTGCAGTGTCTGTTTCTAGTGTTACTCTTCTCAGAGTAATTCTTAGGGGCCCTCAGTAACTATACAAGGATTTGAGATATTTTGCCTTTTTAATCTCCTAGCTGGATTTTTGAGTAGGTCTCGATGCATTTTCTCTGGACAGTTTTTCTCACAGAGGTTCAGGAGTTGTGATAAGGAGCAACAATTTCACTATATCTACAGTTGAACATGTACATGGTTCAGGACTGTCCTGGCTAGCAAATCCTGGGTAATGTCCAAATCAGTAGGTGCATAAGGATAGTAGGAAAGGATGCTATAAGAGTTGTTGCTGAATTCCACAGGGTAAGTTCTGTTTACCTGTACTTTTTACAAGGAAGTTAAAGCAAGCATTATGAAAACTTGTAATTCTTCCATACAAATTGCTCACAATACAGACTTTGCAAGTATTAGTTTACCTGACCGTTCACCTACCTTGTCTTTTGTTCTTATAGAACAGATTTTCAGGATAAATGTACTAGTTTCTTTGTACTTATTTTTCGGGTGCCAAAGCTTAAAAGAAGCATGAACTCCAACATTCTGCATCATATCTAGAACTTGTGCCTCAGTTCTGTGTTGTTGACTGTTATGTCAACCTTTACTATACACAAAAGAGACTGTGATCCTGCACTCTACCTAAAGTAAAGACACACAGAGGAACTGGGAGAGGATTTGACTTGTGTGTTTTCTACATTGTTAGGGGAGCAAAGCAATCCTTGTTTTGGAGGGGGAAAGTAAAAACTAGATAATAGAGAATAGATAAAAAGTAGAAGAATAAAGTATTATAGATGTCTTCATCGTGGGCTATAATAAACTAGTTCTATTGATGAGAAAAACACTTTTACCCCTTCCCTTTTTCTATATTCTTAGAAAGAAAAGGAGAGAGAAACATGAAAAGTTGAAATATCTCCTGAAAGTATCTCCAGGAATTCATTAGTCAACCTCTCTAGAGTGCACTTTTATGGGCTATGAATATAAGAGAGAGAGGCGGGGGGGGGGGGTTGTTCACACTTTGTATCCTAGTACTATCCTTTTACTGGTTTTGGTAAGTTATGTAATTATAAAAAAGATTTAAGATTAAATTTTCTCATTAAGTTCTCTGTACTATAACTTAGGTATGCATCTACCAGGACCCAATCAAGCATGATAGCACATGTCTTTATCCACTGAGTTGTCCTGCCAGTGGAGCAATGATAGATTTGGAAGGAAAAATTCCCCAGAGTATTGAACTGGGTATCTATGGCCAATGGTAGTCTTGATATGCCATGCAATAATTGTTGATCTTGTTTACATTCACAATATGCAAATGGGGAGCTTCTAAACAAAGGCAAAGTTGTTTCATGAAATTAATATCCTCTTTGTAGAGATATCGTATTCCCTACAGATAAATAAAATTGGTCTGCAACTTATTAAGTAATATTACATAGCCTGAGGATGCTAGACCACAATTATACAAATAAAATCGTCAGATTAATCGTACAGAATATGATCTCTTAATCCTGAATAACATTTGAGAATAGATAAAAAGTAGAAGAATAAAGTATTATAGATATCTTCATCATGGGCTATAATATACTAGATCCACTGATAAGAAAAACCATAGTTGATGGATGAACTGTTGCAAATTCAATCCTTCCTATGTCTAAAGTGTGTAGGCACCCAAAGGTGCACCCTCTTTATTTCTTCAAGAGCCCATATTAGTGCTTCTGTGGAGACTTCAGTTATCTAGACAGTGCTAGTTACAACTGTGCCACAGAAAGGAGTAAAAGTGTTTTCAAAGCTTTGAGACCCTAGATCCAGTCCCCAGTGTTGGAAAACAGGAGAATATTTGATATATGAGTAAATATTCCTCTAGGGAAGAAGATTACATTTTATTTCTTTAAAGATGGTAGTGCCATTTTCTCAGTAAAATATATTTTCACATTGGGGTGGCTCTTCTCTCTTCTGGTAAGCCTTGTTGTAAAGACCCAGAGGCATGCCTGCCTCATTAATACCCTAAGTGTTTCTTATTACTATCAATCTGGCAAATAAGATTCATCATAATGCCTTTATTATCTCTTTATTTTTAGATGATTCAAAATAAATGACGTCTGTGTCAGTGGAATGGTTCAACACTTAAGATGTTATTTGCCAAACGATAACACCTGAAGTTGATACCCAGGACCTACATGGTGAAGGGAAAGGACTGAATACTGCAAGATGTTCTATGGCTTCCACTCATGCTCCATGACATGCATACCCCAACTCAGAAATATGCTTGCTCATGATAGAAATAAAATGTAATAAAAATAAAATATATGACTTGTACCTAGCCAAGTTGTATTTTTAAAAAAATGTACATTGTTTATTTCTATCTGTCCTTTTATGACTTTTATCGTAGTAGGGAATCAGAGTTGTCTTTTTCCCTTTCCCAACGTTATGCTACAGCAGTTGCCATGTATAGTTCCTGGACTCAGGGATCATGGAAATCCTTTTATAGGAAGAAGTTATTTTAATAGCAATATGACATTATCATTTCTTTTACACTTTATTGACTTCACATATAAAATTTGTGATGGGTAAAAATGAAAATAAGAATTGATGTACAAGTCAAGGAAGTTGAGACATACCATTGTAATGGTAATTGTAAGCAATGTTGTCCATGTCAAGGAAAAACAAAAGAAAAAAATATCACATAACAAGGAGCTTGCTGAAATTGTACATAAACTGCTGTTATTAATTCAAGTTATATATATCCACAGTTTGGTATTTTGTATAATATAACTGACTGAATGCTTAAAAAATTTAGCAACAGGCTAAGAATTAGATTGAATTGAATACAAACAGGCATGATATGAGTCAAGAATTTCATAGAACATCAGGATCAATAGAAATAGTAAATAGGAGGAATAAAAAAAACAACAAAAAACCCACAAACAACGACAACAAAAAAACACAAAAAAGACAGTTCCTAGAATAGTGTCAGTGTCCACCAAAATGTAGATTATAATATGAATATGAAAAGGTCTGTCAGCAATGAACTAAACATTCTGAAATTTGTAAGGGAATTTTAATCCAGCCTCATGACTGCTCTGGCAAGGGATCACATCTAAAGACCTAGGTCTGGATGATCCAGCTGGAATATAGGCAGACATGTCCTTGGTACACACCTTTAAGATAAAATTAGTTCCCCAGCAGTGTTTTGAAAGTATGAATGGCAGGTCAGTGAGTTCAGTTAGTTAAGTTCAGTCAGAGCAGTTTAGGGCAATTCAGTTCAGTCAGTTCAGTGTAGTCCAGAGGAATGAGTGCAGTGTAGTGCATTGCAAAGTGCAGTGAGTTGAGTTTGTTCTTGAGTTTGTTTAGAGGTAGTTGAAACTAGAAAATAAGAAGGGCACAGAAGATTAGAACAAATTGTCAGAGTTAGCTTGAGGCCAAGCAGAGCAGTTCAGTCACAACCTAAAAGAAGTCAAATTGAATCAGTCAGTGTGAAGAGGGATTGGAGACAGAATAGCTGAATTGAGCAAGAACTAGAGTCAGCCAGTCAGAGTTCAGAAAGAACTAGAAAGGGTGAACACATTCAGTAGTAAGCCTTCGAGACAAAAATTACATCAGACAAAAAACCTTTATAGAAAAGGATTAAGACATACCAATTATAAAGTATAATTAAAATAAAGTAAAAAAGTATTATTATAAAGTAAAATATGTATAAATTTAACAAAAGTACAAGATTTAATACAAGCTACAAACATTATTGAAGATATTGAAGGAAGATTTAAATAAATAGAAACATAGAAAGATGCTACCTAATGTATATCAAAAATTTAAGTGTTATGATATCATCATTATCATTATCGTTATTTTTATAATTATCATCATCATCATCATCATCATCATCCAAATTGGTCTATGAACTTAACACACTCACTGTCAAAATTCCAGTTGACATTTTTCAAAAGTTGTCTAAATGATTATAATTCTTTTTAATGTAAATTCAAGGAACAAATAAAAGTTTTAGAAAGAAGAAAATGTTGAACTCACTTTTTAAGATTTTTAGAAATCATTGCAAAACTATGAGTTTTACTACATATACTTAAGTATGCAGAGATAAAGAAATAGAATTGAATATGAAGTAATAAAGCTTAATATATATAAAAAGTTAATTTTAAGAAGTGTTCCATGGTAATTCACAGAAAAAAAAAAGAATAATCTTTTCAACAAATAGTGTAGGAACAACTGAGGATCTACTCACAAAAAATCACTTTAAGACCCTCCACCATGCCTTATACACAAAATAATCCATATTACCAACATATATATCAACAATCAAATGTAAGAATAAAGTCAATGAAACAAAAGAAACAGAAGAAAAATACTGAACCTTATGAATAGATTGTCTGTCTGCAGAAGTTAAACTCTGAAAGCAGAGAGGGCAGAGTGAGAAAGAGGGTAGAGGATATATATATATATATATATATATATATATATATATATATATATTACAATAGAAAAATGATCCAGGCAAATTGTAAGAAGAATTATAATTGATACTTTACCAAAGAAGTTATAAACATGGCCAATAAGCATATGATAATGTGGGTGTTTTTCTAATTTAACATTGAAGAAACGTAAATGAAGGTCATAAGTAAATATAACTTCAAACCCATATGAATGACTGTAATAAAAAAGATAGCCATAGCAAGCATTAGCAAGAATTCAGATGAATTGATATGTCCAAATGTTATTCATGAAAATATAAAAACACAGTCATTTTATGAAAGAATTGTGGGAACCTTTCAGAATATAAGACACAGTCACTATAGTGCCTAATCATTGTGTTTTTTGGTATATGTCCAAGCATAGATCTTGAGCATATCTAAACAAAAGTTCAATACAAATTGTCATAGCAGTATCAATCCTAATAGAATAAAAAGAGAATGAGTATATAGGTAAAAGTTTAGTCTGCACAAGGGAATGGCTGTGAAAAATGGAATTACATACCAGTGAGTACAACAGGGACAGATTTTTTAAAACATGACATTCTTGTTTGCTTTTCGTTGATATGATAAAACATTGACCAAAACTTACTTGGAGAAGAAAAGGTTCATTTCAAATTGCAAGTTGTACTTAATCACTGAGGGAAATCAGGGTAGGAACTCAAGACAGCAAACTGGAGATAGTATCTGAAGCTAAAACTATAGACAAATGTTGTTTACTGGATTGCTTATCATGGCTCCCTTTCTTTTAAAAGCTAGAACCATCTTCTCAGGATGGCACTTTCAACAATTGGGTAGGCCCTCTTCCATCTTTCAGCAATCAAGAAAATCCTTCCCAGATATGGCCACTGGCCAATAGGATGAAGACCAATTTGATAATTCCTCGACTGAGATTCTCTCCTTCCAGGTTATTTCAGTTGTATCAAACAGTCCAAATTTAAGAGCCCAGCACCTTTTTTTTTTTTTTTTAAATCTAATCTTTAAAGGACCAACTTCTTTTAAAAACGTCAGTCTTTTAACTGTGGATGCCTATAAAACACAAAATAAGTTATGTTTTCTTGTTCTGAGAAGGAAGAACCAGAGCACAGTCACAATCAAATTAAAAAAAAAATTCCAATTCTACAGTGTACATCATTCAGTGTTTGGCCCATGGAACCCATCTATGATCATCTAGGTTCCAAGAGACCCACTTCTCTGGTTCTTCAACCTGCAGGACACACAAATTATGTCCTAGGTTTAAGCCAGGCCCACTCCATATGTACTGCTGTCTTTGATGATTATCCAATGGTCTTTGTATCTCCTACATGCTAGGGTCACTACGGCAACTGAGGCTACATTTTCATAAGTAGCCACCTGCCCTCTTTGCTAGGACTCTAACTCTGCCACATGGCACCACTCTTTAGCTTGTAGTAGTACCCAAAACTCTCAACACTTCAACCATGTAGCTTTCATGCTGCCAAAACCAATGCCCATGGTGGATAGTTACACACAACCAAGTTCAACTGCCAGTTTGAGATGTAGGTGTGGCCCCCTTTGGATGATAACATCTATGTACCTGCCCTAAGGACACATATACAAAAAGATTTCACCTCAATATTAATGGTCTCTTAGGAATCATAGGTGATTCTTCAGTCTAACCCACCAGAATTGATTGTACTATTAAAGTAAACCAAAGTTTTACTTTCTCCAAAAGAGAACAATAACAGCCACTATAAAAATAATTGGTGCCTTCTGAGGTTTCATGACCCAGGCCCCCATCATGTTGCACTTCTTCTGACACTATCTTCCAAGTTCCCACAAGTGCTTATTAAGCTCTGAACACTTCCATCCCAGAGTTTCAAATGCTTATATACCCTAAACCTACAATATAACACTTCCAGTGCCAATTTCTGGGTTAGTTGTATTTCTACTGTTGTGAGAAAATGTTGACCAAAATCACCTTGTGGCAGAAAGAGTTTATTTCAGGTCACAGATTACATAGTTCATCAGGTGAACAATATCACCTGAGGGAAGTCAGGGCTGGAATAACAGGCAGGAACCTGGAGGCAGGAACTGAAGCAAAATAATCCATGGAGAAGCATTTTATGGCTTAAGTGCTTTTCATGGCTTGCTGGCCACATTTTTGAACAACCAGCTCCACCTGCTTAGGGATGACACTGCCCACAGCTGGGCCCCCTTCCATCAATTAGCAATCAAGAAAATAACTCACAGATGTGCCATAGTTGAATTTTATAAAAGTAATATCTCAGTTGAGTTTTCCTCTTCCCAGGTGACTCTAGCTTCATCACACATGATAAATAGAAAAAAAAAAAGTCAAATATTCTGTGGCTTATTTTGTATAATAGCCAGAGTAGACAATCTATAGTGGTCATAAGTAGGTCAGTAGATAAACGGGGATTCAAGCAGGAAGAGGAGAATGTGAGAGGCTTCCTTTTGGAAGGATAGATTGGTTTCTCAAATCCTGTGTACATTAAAACAAAACAAAACAAAACAAAACAAAAACCTATCGGTGTTTAATTTAAATAAATGAATTGTTTGATCTTTGTAGTTTGAGCTGTGTCTCACTAAAGTTACTTCTGAAGTGGAAGCATTGTCAAAATGTTCTGCTGGACCATTGTCAGCTTCTAGGTTGACTATTTTACTTTTCTTCCCAATAACCTTCCGCATGTTTCTCCTTGAGACATTTTAAGCTGCCCCACAGGAGTTACCATTTGCTGGAATACCCATTTAAGAGTTCTTGAATATTCATGACATGTAAAGACCTATGCTACATAGTGGATTAAAAGAGGTCTAATAGTGTCTTAAAAATAAAGCCATCACGAGATTGCACTTAAAAGTTACTGGGCAAAATGTACATGTGAAAATTCATAGTCAAACATCTTGGGCCTTCTATTATTGTTTCCTTTTATTTTTCACGAATGTCATACCAACTACCTAATTTACATATTTCCAAGGAACATGTAGCTACTGCTAAGGGTTCTGCAAGAAAGTTTTTCCTCATGAATTGAAAAGGCTCCAAACATAGCCCCAATGCTATAATTTCTTTAAAAGGGATGGAGGTAGCTTTAAATCTTCAAGTATTTGTATTTTTAATTCTGTGTTGGCCATGTTGGAGAGAAGGAAACAGGGAGGCTTTCCTTCAACTGCTTCTTGACAAATTTCCCCAGGGAATGAGCATCATCGTCGCAATGACCCTCGTGCATCATGAACCAACCAGTGTCACAGGGGGGCGATCATCCCACTCACAGTAACTGTCCTCTGGGGTGCCATTCTCTCAAAACTGTTTGCACCCCGGACTAAACAGTAATCAAAAAGTGACCCTGTAAATCTCGGGCTTCCTGCATCATTGTGCAGAGCCTGATTCCCTCCCTGTGGGGCCTCCTGGGATTTGCCTTTTCCATTTTTGCTCTTCTCTTTCCATGCAGGCTGTAAAACTGGAACTGTTCTGAGCTAATTGAGTTGCGTCCTTTGTGGGTGCTGGGCTCTCCGTGGGCTTTCTGATCACTGGGTCTGCGGCCTCAGGGGCAGAACTAAGGACAGCGGTATCTGATCTAATATGCCAAGGCGAGACTGTGATGAAAGCTCCTGCCGCATTTGCATTCACGAAATAGAAGACGCAATTATCTCCCATTTTTGCTAGTCTTTTTAAATTTATGATTCTATTCTAATGAGGTAAGGAGTATGAATGTCTGAATTTTGTGGGACTAGGCTAAGTAGGAAAGAGGGCGTGGTCCTGGAGATGTAAGTATACTTACATCTGAAGAGGTGATGTCTCACCACCCCAGGGGGATACTTACCTCATTATTATTACACTACCCACAGTTGCTTTACAGTCTCCATAGACCTTTGCTCGGGAAGAGAGAGAGAGAGAGAGAGAGAGAGAGAGGGAAGGAGGGAGGGATATGAAGCATATCATGTCTAGTTTGAAAGGAAGATAACTGACAGCTGAAATATGCAATCAACCTAATCATCTTCTTAAATAATGGCTTGGAAAATGCTTTAAGTGAAAATATCATATTGGGGTTATTGACCTTTTAGCATACGCATAGTTAAATTAGGGTTATGGTCAGGGGGTTTATTGGGAAATCCATTTACAGATGATGAATAAAAGCTTATTATGTAATGATACAAGTAATCTAGCAACTCTTCATGTGGAAAGCATACAAGTAAAGGTACTTGCTGCTGTGCCCTCAACTACTTGTTGCTGACCCTACCTGCCCTTGGGGGTTAGAGGTGAGGGAGCCTGGAGTCAACACAGACTCCGGAAGCAGATGATAAACACTACAGCAGGCTCATCAGAACACTGCTTTAAGCTCCTTTACTACCCTCTAACCAAGCCCCATTGGTCCCAAGAAAGCATCTCTTTTAAACAGTCGTTCCTGTTGGCTGGCATTGTCTGCATCATCAATCCTTGGCCTCTCAGATGCAGGAGATGCCTTTGTGGCCAACGCCGTTCCTCCTATAGGTATTTTCCTAGACTAGTCATCTAAGAAGAGAGACACGCTGCAGTCCGAGAAATCCCACCATTTCTAAGGCTTTAGGGTTCTTTAGGTTGCCTAGACTCATTGCTGTCTCATTTGAGCAAAGGTCTAGTAAGACAATATTTTCTTCACCTGGCAACCATGAGCTTTAAACTAGAAACCTCAGATATTTGTCTGCTGGAAGTGATTCATTTTGCAGATAACATCGTCAACAAGAAAGATCATCTCTTGCATTACGATTTTGGTTTTGTTCTTTTGTTGGCTGTGTCTGCAAACGTATTTTGACTTATTTCCAAGTACCTATAGTTGATGAAATCTTCACCTTGATCAGGAGTGAGTCTCCCAGAGTTCATTAACCTACTGCTATTGTTTCAGTTCTTTGTGCCAAAAAAAAAAAAGCCACATTTTCAATTCAACTTTTATGCAGAGCTTTGGGTATTCATTACATGTGATCTTTAGATATGATCTATGATCAAAAACCATTTTTTTTGTTAAGTATAGAAGCTGCATAAGCTGCCCAGTATATCTCTCAATCCTGGGCTATGCTTTATTCCAAACAAAGGCACCAAGGATTGATGGCACAGACAATGCCAGCCAATCAGGAACTACTGTTTACAAGAGATACTTTCTTGGGACCATGTTTTTCCTGGCAGCTGTGTCAGAAGTTGATGTTATGTTTTCAAACGAATAGAAGAGAGTTCCAAAAGTACACTCTAAAGAGCTAAGATACAAAGAAGGAATGTCATTAGACCTCATAGCTGCTTCTTCACAAACACACAAACTTCTGTTTTCCCATTGTCTACAGTTTCGATCAATAATCCTACTTTGACAAGAGACTAGGACATTGAGAAAGAGGCATCAAGATTGACACAGATCAATCCAATTGGCAAGAAGACTGGAAAGTAACAGCTCTGTGTGTGACAAAACACAGCATAGCAGAGGAAAAGAGGCTGTGAGATGTACTGGAGAAGGTAGGACTACATAAGGACCTATAAATAGTCATGCTCTGGCCATGGTGATGTTGAGTCCCAAGCTTGCCTGCACTCTCTGGCATTTTCTATCACTATCTGCATGTCTCTGACTCAATTCTTGGTCCTGGGACACAATGTGCCCCTCTGATCTCAGGTCCACAATGTGCTCCTCTGATCTCAGGCCCACAATGTGCCCCTCTGATCTCAGGTCCACAGTTCTAACATTCCCTCTACGAACTGACTGTTGTTTCATCTTTATTATCCTTCTTAAGGAAAAAGTCAGGACTTGAGCAGCCCTAAAAAAGTCAGGTATCACCTCCCATCCTCAATACTCCAGACCAAATAAAGAGGTGTGTAATAGTGAAAAACAGAAAAAGGAGATTTATTCAATGAGGCAGCACCTGGAAAAGGAACAAAGAGAGGGAGATGTGACCTCAGTAGTGTAGTGGTGAATTAGTTAAACCTGTTTGGCTACTAGTGGGTCCTTCTGGCACTGTACCCTCCCATGAACTCTGTAGATTCACAAATGAAAGACATACACACACACAAATACACACACACACACACACACACACACACACACACACACACTTCAACTAATTTTAATATACCTTGACTAGCTCAATGGTTTCATGATTGTAAACTTCTCCACAGCTAGCACATACTTCCCTCCAGTATTCCTAGCTTAACATGTTCTAAATCTATCTTTGCTGCCTTGTTACCTTCTGGGAAGCACCCTACCCCCACCCATAGGGCCACATTCCCTTTCCACCTACACTTGCTGGATGCTTTTACTCTTCCAGCTCTTATATCTGATCCTTCTTCCTCCGAGTTACAGCGATTCTCCTCTGTCTCTGTCTGTCTTTGTCTCTGTCTCTGTCTCTCTGTCTCTGTCTCTGTCTCTGTCTCTGTCTCTCTCTCTCTCTCTCTCTCTCTCTCTCTGTCCCTTACCCACGCAATGACTAGAAGTCCCACCCTGTCTCCCTGCCCAGCCAATGACTTTATGGCAATTCTTTATTATCAATGGAAGCTAGCTGGGGACAGGGACCCTTAGGTCTGGAAGCACAGCTTTTGGGAGCCAAAATAAGACATAGCATTAGAACCGATTCCCAACTAGTAGTCCACCCTCCCTGTGCTGATGTCCACTTCAGCTGACCAGAAGGTTGGTAATGGTGGTAAAAAGTTGAGTATAAATACATATTCTTGCTCAAGGTTTGATCCCATTCATCTTTGATACATTATTATAACAGCTCTAGTCTATACTACAAAGTGGTCTGGTATATTCTGAGATCTATGTAAAATAGAGCATTTAGCCCACAGCTGATGATGGATTTTTGGTCAAAAGCACTTCTCTTTCTGTTGTCATAAATAATGAGTGAAGGAATATTTTCAAATTCACAGATGCAATTGGATTTAAAGATAGAGTGTTATAATTATAAGAAGACATTCTTTTCTACTGAGCCCATCTATTTTCCTTCTAAAACACAAGTTGCAGAACAGAGGGTAAAAATCATTCTGTGACTTCTTTAAGCAAGATCTATAAATGAGAACAAATCCTTTCAAGTAGCTAGTTAAGATCTACAAGTTTTCCATTTGGAAAAATCATGCAGGTATTTTACAGTTTCAAAGACAGAATAAAAGAAAGTTCTCTATGATTTCTGTTACACATATGAACAAGCAGCCCACCACGTGGTCACTGTCACCTGTGTACAATCATGTACCTACCTGAGGATCAGATATGCCTAAGGAAGAATATAGGATACATTTAAACAAGCCTTGGCTTCACAAGAATAGGATGGTTTTGCAAAGTCAGAGAGGCAATGTTATCAATTACCATGGCATTTTCTTAGAGTATATTTTTTAGTATAAGTAATATGCTAATGATTTCCTTTTAGTTTGCTCAGGGATCTACCATGACTCTGGGAGAATAAGAAGGCTGCTATGTTATAATAAAATTAGGCTTAAATTTAAAAGTCAAGATAATCATAACTAGAGGTAAAGATTCTGTCAACAAAATATCATAGAGAACTGAGTCTTAATTAACTCTGAGTAGACATGTCTGGATATTTCCCAACTTGGCATTAAATAATCTTGGCAATTTGTTTTCTATTTTTGATTTATCATATCTATAATCTATCTTTATTCATTCTCTCTCTCTGATATATATATATATCTATATATATCTATATATATATCTATATATATATCTATATATATAGATATATATATATAGATATATCTTCTTTAAGAATTTGTTTCCAGATGAATTGTTAGAAAGCAATTCACTGGGCTGAACACAAAATGTCCCCAAAGTATGAAAACCTCTGCCTCAGTGAGAGTCCCAAGTGAGTCAGGTCAGAATAATCAAGAGCACAGCAAGACACAGGAAACTGGGGCCAGAAGCAACTAGTGAGGCTGCAAGGGGAGCAGGGGTGGGTGTCCAGGGTTAGCGAAGCAGAGAATGAGCTCTCAGTTCTTACGAAAGGCCAAAATGTTGATAGAGAATAACCCACCTAGGAACTTGCTTTTGGAAGTAGATTCAAGTGAGAGAACCAAAAAGATGGTTTTGTTTGTTTGTTTGTTTTCAGCAGAAAGTGGTTCAGGAATTGGAGGAAGAAGAGAGACTTGTCAGGTCCAGTTATGAAAACTAGTTAACATCAGAATCAGAACTTGAACTGAGACCTGGAGATACACTGTGATTTCCCCAATGTCTAGTTTCTTGCCAGGAAATAGATGGAAACAGTCCATCTCATCAGAAATTATCTTATAATCTGTCTTTCTTTAAATAAACTGGCCTCTGTTTTTCCTAATCGCTCAAATCTGTCCCTAGTGGTCTTGCAGTAATGTCTTACAGATATAGGAGGCCTTGCTTTTCACAGGGCACTTTCACATACATTATATCAATTATGGCCTGAGAACGAACCCTATCTGGATCCCAGGGAGCTATTTAGGACAACACAGCTTCAACTTAGGAGCCAGAGATCCAAGTTCAGGTCCAGATAGCAAGATTACTTCTGTGAGCAGACTGTGAGAGGCAGGAAAAACAGACGACAAGCTTCAGTGTTCGAGACTCTTCCGGATGTTGCCAACAGCGGTTGTGAACTTTGTGATAGACCATCACACCAGAGTTTTGGAGCATTTTCCTCTCACAACTTGCCTCTACAATGACTGCTATAATAATAGTGTACTCAGTTTGGCACTATTAGGAGGTAGAAATTTCAGAGTGTGAGCCTGAGTAGGAGGTCTTAGGTGATCCAAGGGATGCTCTTGCAGGAGATCTTGGGATTGTCACTGTAGACAGCAAGGATTCCCTGTGCCCTTCACTCTCCTTCTCAGAGAACTGAGACAGCAGATGCTAGGAAGCTGGAATTTCACTGAGAATTTCCTGTTGGAACAAAGAAAAGGCTGAAGCCTTTGAGAAAGTGAGCTTCTCTCCCAGAAAGTGATTACACATTGGCTGCTCTAGGGACCACCTTGAAGGAGGGACTGGAGATGAGACGAACATGAGGGAATGGTGAGTTGATGATAGGCAGGGCCAAATCTTTACAGAACAGTTTAGTTTTACATATGCCTTGCTCCAAATATAAAACCTCAAGTCAGGATCCCAGAGATGGACTCAGGGGTTTCTTCTTTCCATTGTCACCATACTGAACAAACCTCCTTTCCCTACTTTTCACTAACTTTTGTGCTCCGTTGGCCTATTGAGGACAGAGGATCTAGGCTGGACTTGTTAGAAGCTTCAAGAGTCGAACAACCCAACCTGGTAACAAGACTCGCCATTCAGTCTCTCAATCAATCCCTCCCTCCCTCTCTCCCTCCACCCTTCCATCCCTCCCTCCCTCTCTCCCTCCCTCTCTCCATCTCCTTTTTACTCCCAATCTTTCTGTCCCTCACCCTCCTCTCTCTCTCTGACTTTCTTTCTCAGTTTCAATCTTTTCCTATCATGACATGCTATTTGAACATGGGCCTGCACCCTTAGAACTGTGAGCTGAGGCATGCCTTACTCTTTTTTAATTTGGTTTGTCGGGTTTGTTATAATGATTCAAAACTGACTACTAACAGAGAGACCCTTGCTAAAAGTAATTGTGTCAAATTTCCGGATAGAGGATACTAAACTGTTGCATGTTTAAATCAGAGTTAATATTTTGACAGCTTAGTAGTCACCTGATCACTTATTTTTTATAAAAAAAGGAAAATGTCAAATATTTAGAGTTCTTTCAATAGCAGCATCAAGTTTATAGCCTAAGAATTAGACAGCTTTGACTCAAATCCTAAATCTATCACTTAGTAGCTTTTTCTAACAGGGCAAATGGCTTTATTCCTGTTTATTTATTCTGCCAATATTAGAGCCTTTTCTGAGGATTACTGACATGACTAACACAAAAATCACACAAACAATTAGTACAGTTTCCAGTGCAAAGTGAGTGTAACCAGTAAGTGGTCATTTTATGGAGGGGACTAGATACTTTGCCCTGTTTGTGAAACTTAATGATTTGATGGATCAGAGTCATGGTCCTTAAACCCTAGTGGGTATCATATTCACTTTGTTAAGCACAGACAGCTGTGTTTCTCCTCCAGCGATTTCTGGTTCATTGATCATGGAGTCTGAGACTGTATTTGTGCCAAATTTCTAGATGAGACCTATATTACTAACTCAGGATCTTTTTGAAACCCTGTAATATTTAAAGTAGTGCTTCTTGTCCCTATCCCCTCTTTCATGTTTCTTTACTGCAGTCCAAGTTGAGGACCACTCCTAAACACACTCCTGGTTAATGTCAGTGAGACATTTTGTCTAGCTTCAGTCATGGCATGGCTCCTGGCTTCTTACTGTTTGGGAAAGTCTTGGCATTAAGATGCTCTGTATTTTCTGGGTAAAGAAGTAGGGTTGAAAAGATAACTTCGGGATAGAAAAGGGCAGCTGTGCAGTATTTACACACTTACAGAGCAGGCAACATTAGCCTGGAGTGGAGAGATTCATTTATTAATTCACCTGGGAGTTGTAGCTGGATAAAGTGTAATTGTTCATGCTTCAGAGAGAGCGAGCTTAGGGCAACTTTCCTTTTGGAAATTACACTCTGTGTTTCCATCTCTGCATTCCTTGTTGTAGAACTTGATTAAATAAAAGCTAATTTCCCTTTACAACTTCACCTGGTCTCCTATTCTCACATACAGCTATTTCTTTTTTAAACCAGTTACATCTTTCCATTATTGTTCATCTTTTGCATGGATTCCATTTCTCTATCAGAAAGATTTTAATGACCAGAGAGAAAATTCTTAAAATATAATGCTATATTCAGGGAATACCTTTGAAATATCAAATACTTAAAACCGTAGCTCATTGGTAGCATTTTACATATTCTGAACTAGAATGTGCATATGTTAGTTTTATAAGTGGGGAATACAAATATTTAGTTGCAATAAAGTGAGTCAATATTAGGCTTTTATGATCGTTTTGCTTTTTAACTGAAAATTGGGATAAGCACTTAAGAAAGCAGACAAACTTAACAGTTTACTTCACAGAGCTCCACGTGTTGATAAAATAGTTCCCAATCTGTAGGTTTTCTTGCTGAAAAGGGGAAAATAAGTGGAAGAACTGTTGGTTTTATAATTTCACTACTGTCTGTCCTTGCTGAAAGCAGCAATTCCATTTTTGCAGACAGAAAGCAATTTTTATTTTATTTGCAAGTGGTGGTTCCAGATTGGATGTCTTTTGTGTTGGAGGTTGGGATCTTTTCTACAGACAGCACGGGACAGGACAGAAATCCCTTGAGGTCAGAACTGTTTTAGTGAATCACTTTCTAGGCACAGTAGTTCAAAGATTCTCCATCTTTGGGTCTCAGACAAACAGTAAGGACCATCTGGGGACTGATTAGGAACACAGCTTCCAGATCCCTTCACAGACTCATTTGGTGAAATGCTCAAGGAGAGTGGAAAGAGGGCCAGGATAGGTTTTGTAGAGCCAGGTATGGTGAGGTGGAAGGGGTGCCTCGATGGGCCCATGCTGAGTCATCCCTTTAGGGCATTGATGGGAAGGGGAGGGGAATTGCGCAGGACATAGACACAGAGAGAGAAAGAGTGGGAAGGGGAGTTGAGAAGGCCTTAGAAACAAGACAAAGGGAAGGAAAGGGAAGTGGAGGGGAGGGAAAGGGAGGGGAGAGAAGGGAGGATAAGGGAGGGAAGAAGAGAAGAGAGGTCAGCCAGGAACACATGGAGATAAAGGGGGAGGGGATAGAGGGAGAAGGAGGTAAGGGAGAGAGGAGAGTCAGAGAGAGAGAAGGGGCAGAGAGAGTAAGTGGGTAAGAGAGAAGGGGGAGGGGCCAGACGGCCCCTTTTATAGGAAGCCAGGCCTACCTGGCTTGTTGCCAGGTAACTTTTGGGCGGAGCCTAGAAGGAATGCTAACAGATGGGCCTGAAACACAGATTTAAAAAGCCACCTAGAAGGAATTAGAGAGGGAACCAATGGAGTTAAAGGGTTTGCAGCCTCTTTGGACGAACAACAATATGGGCTGACCAATACCCTCAGAACTCCCAGGGACTAAACCACCAACCAAGGACTATACATGGTGGGACTGATTGTTCTGGCAGCATGTGTATAGTAGAGGATGGCAAAGTCGGTCATCAATGGGAGGAGAGGCCCTTGGCCCTGTGAAGGTTCTATGCCCCAGTGTAGGGGAATGACAGGGCTGATAAGTGGGAGAGGATGGGGTGGCGGGCATGGGGAGGGGGGAGGCAACAGGGGTTTGTTCTTTTTTTTTTTTGTTTGTTCAATAATTATTATTTAAAAAAAAAAAAAAAAAAAAAAAAAAGCCACCTAGATGACTGATCCCTGCTGAGCTTTGGGGGCCCTTGTTTCCTTCAATGCTTTTCTGGTGGTTGCTCCACAGTGAGCTGCCAAAATTCAATGAATGGGTAGGAGGTGCATTTCAAATGGTAACACCATCGAGCTTCTGGTTTGTTTACTTAGCTGTAGTTGCCATCTCTGCTATAGCAACTTATGCTATTAGTGTGTAGCTGGTGGCCTTGTG
>JADRCC010571503.1:8052-18951 GCA_019843855.1 Hylomyscus alleni
CTATCTATCTATCTATCTATCTATCTATCTATCTATCTATCTATCTATCTATCTATCTATCCCAAACTGTAAGGGCCAAAACAAACAAACAAAACATACAGTAACAAAATATACAGATCCAAAACAAAAAGTAAACAAACAAATATGAAATCTGTTTTGTGATGACCACTATTCCTGGGCATGGGTCCTGCCCTGGCATTGGAATGATTTAGTCAGTGATACTACACCCAAGAAAAGTGATTTTTCCCTTCCCCACAGATGTCAGTAACAGATAGCTTCTTGGTTAGGGCTGAGACTTGGTGCCTTCTTCCCTTTTTTCATGCTGTTTTTCCCCTGGTTTGAACTTGTGCATATTCTGTGCATGCTACTGCAGTCTCTCTGAGTTCATGGATGTATCAGCTCTGTTGTATATAGAAGATGCTTTCCTTGGTGTCATCCATCACTTCTGGCTCTCACAAATTTTTCTAGTCTTCTCTGGAACCCTGAGCCTCGAGGGAAATTTTGGTAAAGTCACCCCCTTTATAGATGAGTGCTCCAAAGTTTCTCACTGTCTGAATGATGTTCAAGTGTTCAGTTGTGGACAAGAGGAAGCTTTTTGATGAGAGAGTGATACACTTATCTACGGATATAGAAATGCATTATTAAGAGTAGTTTTATTGATATGCTCATTTAGCAGAATACTAATGGTAATAAGTTTCTCAGGCACATAGCCTATCTGGTCTCATGTTCTTGACCACTTTAGCAGTGTCAGATATGGTTTTCTTCACATGGAATGGAATTTAAACCCAATAAAACAGGGGTTGGTTACTTCCCTAATATTTGTGTCACATAGGCAGCTCATTATAGGTCTCAAGGTTTGTAACTCAATGATATCGGTGGATTAATTTCTTCCTCAGGTAGTTTGCAAAGTATTTTCAAAGACCATGGATGTTAATCAGTGGGAGTGAAGCTTCTAGTTCAATACAAGCTTAATTTTCCCACGAGTGATAGCATAAAGAAGTGGTAGTGGTATCTTTGGAAATAGGCCTTACTGTCATGTTGTAGAGGGTAACCAACATCTTTGGCAATAACCTATGATATTTGAGAGGAGTCTATGGGATCCTTTTGGCCAACACTCAACAAGATATAACCCATTCCTGGTACTGGTGGTATTATTTTGTGGCCTAAAATGTCTGGTTGTGTCATTCTCTCCCCCCACTGTATTGTGACTCCATTTAAATTCCTCTCATACATGCATATATGTTAGGAAGCTTCAGAGGAGTGAATTTTCATATGGGTTTTCTAAGGGCTGTTACTGCTGGTACTCTTTCCCCATACTCCCTTCTTTACCTGCATTGTACTCTTGCAGAGAACTTAAAATTCAGTCCCCAGCATACAATTATGACAGCTTTCTAAAATCTATAACTCCAGCTCCAGGAGATTACATGGCCTCATCAGGCCTCCCTGGACACCTATAACCACATGCATGTAATAGATATACATGATGTATATAATTGAAGATAAAATACATCATATATGCATATATACATCATATATGCATATATAGTGATAAAAATCAGAGAAATATGAAGATAGACAAGTGATTTATTTTAAGAGGATAAGTCTTTATTTGATAAAGTGGAAAACCAAGACAACTCTGTTTACATGAAATTTTTACATCAGGAAACAAAATATTAAATAAAAAAGCTTTGATAATATATATATATATATATATATATATATATATATATATCTCACTAGAAAAATTAGATTGGATCCAACAATGAAATTAAATTTTCCCAGAATTAAATATCTTCCTAAATCAATGTCATCAGAAAAGGCAAAATGAAAGTATGGGACAAAATAACACCAGCCAGAGAAAACAGAATACAAAAATCAGATTAGTAATGCAAGTGAAGGTGGAACAGTGGGGCAAAACCATTAATCATGAAACACACAATGACAAAAACAACAACTTAAATTATAAAACAAATCCTGCATTTTCATACATCAAATAACACCTCATCAATACCTATCTCCTATTTGTCTATTATCTGTGTACCTATCTATTCACCCTAAACTCAGAATACCTGAGAAGGAAGAATAATAAAACATCTGAGTCCACATTGATATTGATCACATCATCATTCAAATCTTTCATTTACCTTTTGTTCTCTGCCTTGAGTGTGGTACAGCTCACCATGCCAGGTCGCGTGCTGCCTAGCCTGATGGCTTATTTCTGTCCTAGGGATCCACAATGGAAAGAGAACTGATTTTTACAAGTTGTCTTTTGACCTCCAAGGCACACTGTGGCACAAGCACACGTGCATGCGCACACATGCCTTAGTATTTGGGGCTCCTTTTATGGTAGCAGAGAAGTGAGGTCTGAGCCCCCTCTGGAAGCCTTCACCAAGAAATACCCCTATTCTTCACTGAAAGCCAGGCTAGCCTCCTCCTCTACTACTTCCCCAAGTTTTGTGTCCTGCTCTCCATTCTGTTCTGGTTGTCCACAAAAATTTTACAATATGAGAATTAACCTTTCCTTGTCCTTTGCACTTGTGAGACATGCTTAATTCTGATGTCTGAACTAAAACCAGAGTTTTGTTTACATTCAGTTTACAGAAGATTTTAAGAAAATTAGACCACCTAATTCAGAGACTTTCACCTCCACAATTTAGCCTTGGAAAGAAAAAAAATGAAGATAGACAATATCTAGATAGCATGTTTAAATTTAATGCATCTAAATATCTTATAATATAAATATTTTTTCTGCATACAAATATAAAGATTAACATATGTGTTAACTATCATATTTATAACTAACACACACTTACACACACACACACACATATATATATAAACTAGCATACATGTGTGTGCATATAAGCATGTATGTATGTTCATTGCAGTATTCACACTACAGAAGTTAAGCTTACCCATTTTAGATTTGCTTGCACATCTATATGTGCTAACTTACACATTAACTTTATAAGTAAGGACAATATCTAGCTGGGTATAGTGGCACATGCCTGTAATCCATGGACTTTGGAACTTGGGAGGTAGAGGTAAGAGGATCTTGTTCAAAATTATTCTTAGCTACATCGTGAGTCCATTTCCAGCCTGAGTGAGATCACATAAACACCCACAGATATATACAGACACAAAGGCACAGAGACACAGACAATAGACAGACACAGTGACAAAGAGAAGGACAGAGAGAGGAAGACTTACTTTAAGCATTTAAGGAACATTTTCACATGACTAATATGTTATATATATTCACCACCCAAACTAGAGAAAACTAACTAACTAACTCACTAACTAACAAGAATTGATTAGTTGATAATGAAATAAAAGTTAGAAATTCATAGGAAATATAGAAGTTCACAGTTCTTCTATATTTTATTATATAAAACAACTTGTATAATTTCTTATTTTTCCTCATATTTTATTATCATTTCTTTATTTGTATGCTTGAGACTGTGTCTTGTAGCACAGTCCTGGCTTTACTGGTACTTATTATAGTTCTAAGGGTGGCCTTGGAGCTTATGACAATTCTCATGTCTTAGATTTCTGAATACTGTGATTACAGGTGTGTGCTTCCCCTAATTATTTAGACAAGAATTAGATTTGAGGTGTATCTGTCTTAAAATAATTGATAGTTTTTACTTCTTCCCTCCAGGTGGAGGATTAGACTGCTTCAACATATGTAAGAACAATTGGCCTATTTCTATTACTATTTCTATTAATTAATTAATTCCATTAATTTATATGTAGGCTATTCTGTATGTGGAGGACAGGGAACAGCATTAGTCCTTACCATCATATTAGTTATAGAGATTGAACTCAGGTCCTCTAGCTTGGTGGCAAACATCTTTACCTGTCACATTATGGCTCTCATCCTTTTTTGTTATTTTTTCTATTTTTTATTAGATATTTTCTTTATTTACATTTCAAATGATATCTACTTTCCCAGTTTCCCCTCTGAAAAAAAACCCTTTTCCCTACCCCCTCTCCTCTCTCTGCTCACCAACCCACCCTCTCCCACTTCCTGGCCCTGGCATTCCCCTACCCTGGGGCATAGAACCTTCACCAGGGGCCTCGCCTCCCATTGATGACCTAGTAGGCCATCCTCTGCTACATATGCAGCTGGAGCCATGAGTCTTACCATGTGTACTCTTTGTTTGGTCGTTTAGTCTCTGGGTGTTCTGAGGGTACTGGTTAGTACCCTGATTCCACATTGGTTTGTGAACCTGAGCACTTTTCAAGGGGTTCTAGAGCTGAAAGAAGTGGACACACAATCCTATCCCTAACCTTGAAGCTATCTCCAACTGATGGCACTTGTAAATAAAAATCTAGTTTTCTCTAAGGGTATCTCACTTTAAAAGGTAGGCCCAAAGCTTAATAGTAGATGGCCAAGGTGAAATAAATTCAGCATCATCTTTAAAGGGTCTTTGACTCATAATGTTGAGTCAGGACATTTTGTTTTACTATCTCACAGTTCCTTTGAGTATATATTATGACTTTCAATTTTGGTGTTTATGGAATGCCTGTGTATGTATGAATATGTATATTTCTGAATCTATGTGTGTTTCTTGTGCTTTTTGTTTGTCTCTTTTTCTTGTTTTCTGTTTGATTTTGGCTTATCTCATTTTATTTTATTATTATTCCTTAGATGCTTATTTGTTTTCAAAGGAAAGATAGAAAGAGTGTGAATCTGAGAAGAACTGGGAGGTGCTGGGGATGGGAATATCATAATAAGAATATTTTGTATAAAAAATCTATTTTCAATAAAAGAAAAAAAACTTTAGTAATTTCTATTTCCAGACAAGACCTTCCTTAATTGTTGAGTTTCTTCATCTTCTTCATGTCTGATACTCTGGGAATTTCTATAAATGTCCATCAAGCAACTTCTTTTCTTAGATCCCTGTAGTATGTATGCAAATCACTTTTAAGGCTGCAGGTACTAATTTTCTAATCACTTGCCTTCAGAAAGTCATTCGGTAATACTATGTCATAGCCTTCCACAGGAAATGTCAGCCAGGATTCATGTGCCATATATACAGTACACAGATAATTTCTCAATGCCTGTCTTAGGGTTTTACTGGTGTCAAAAGACACTATGATCAAGGCAACTCTAATAAGGTCAACATTTAATTGGAGCTGTCTTACAGGTTCAGAGGTTCAGTCCATTATCATCAAAGCAGGAACATGGCAGCATTCAGACAGGCATGGTGCAGGAGAAGCTGAGAGTTCTTCACCTTCATCTGAAGGCTGCTAGGAGTATATTGGTTTCCAGGCAGCTAGATGAGGGTCTTAAAGTCCACACCCATAGTGCTATAATACTAATAGTGCTATTTCCTGGGCCAAACATATGCAATCCATCATAATGCCCAAGTCAATTTGATTCTTCAAATGCCTTTTCTATGATATTATGATGATATAGCTGTAGGAAGATCCAGCACATTGTGTTGCCTAGATATATTCCTCATTCTGGGTCTTAGCTTTGGTTTAAATAGCCAGCACAGCAGGTAATTTGTACTTTTCTGGTTAAGAATCATTAACCTTTTTGTTTCTCATTTTATGTGTTTATGAAGATAATCATACATTTCAGAAAATGCTGTTTGTATTTTCAAATATAAGATTCCTAAAGCATCCTTTTTCTCAACATCTATTTAAAAATCCTGGGAATGAGAAGAGGGGTAGGAGAGCTGTACTTAAAATGAAAACTCAAAAGTAATCAACAAAAAATCTGGTCAGAGATGGTTTTGGAGATATTCCAGCAGGGTGAACAATGAGGTTTTCATTTTCTTCCTTTGAAATCAATATCTGTTTAAAATTAGCATACAAAAGATTACATTTCTTGATAGCATTTAAAAACAGTATTTGGTTTGATTGATTCTTCTCCTGTCATCTCTCTCATCCCCTGTTCCCATCCTGTACCTTGTACCCAATCCCTCCTCTCCCTGTCCTATCGCATGAGCCCCACCTTCCCGTCTTCTTCAACACCTTTTCTGCTTTCATGATCTTTCTCCAGTTTCATTTTTTACACTCATACTGACTTGCACGTCCTGTGTACATGTAGAAGACCTGTTAGGATCCCCATAGGAGACCTCTGAGCATGTTCATTTCTTTCTGAGTTACTCAATTTAATATGATGATTGCTACTTCCATCCATTTTCCACAAAATTTTTGATGTGTCAACTGATACATGTATAATTAAAATGTCAAATGTGTATATGTGATGTATATATAAAAATATAAAATATAATTTTATTTGCCTGTAAAGGAAGTAGTTCCCCTGAACTATAAGCTTAAATAAAGAAGTCTCCCAGAGACACTCTGCTTCTTTTTTTCCAGAGATATTTGACTCAGATTACAGTGACTTGGATAAACTTTAAGGATTAGAGTTCAACAGTCTGACAGCTTCGTCTTTCTGGTGGCATCACAGGTCAAAATCGAGCATCTGCTATCTTTTAATTGATATGAATTGTACAGTGATATGCTTTACATTTTCATAGGAAAAAGCAATTACAATTGAAGATATGGTTTATCTTCAGCTGAATTCAAGAAGATGAACCATTTGTATACTAAGCTCATACTTACAGTCCATCTGTGGTAAAAAGGTCCCCAGAAGATGGAAACTTGATACTCTGGTCTGTGCAATCCTTCTAGGGCTGGGACTGGTGTAGATATCTGTCACTCCACATTTAAATCTTTCCACTTTTACTGTTGAGAAAAGTTCTGAAGAATTCCACTCCGAGGAAGACCAGGAAAATGATACAGATCTGTGAGTGTTTTAATATCCTAACCATGTCTCTATGATCTCTTTGCTAAAACAGAAATTGCTAGCTGCTAGGATTAAACTGTTTGGGTAATATAAGAAGGAGAGACATTTTTTTACAAGCTTAGCTTCTTAGAAAAAGCATGACTTCATTATCATCTTAGATGATCCAAATTAGGGAGAAAGTTGTAAAACTCAAATGCATGCTTACACAAAATATATATGCACACAAAAGCCAGAGGAGGTCGAGTTGAAAGAAAGACACTCCTCAAATCAGTGAGACATATGTCCATAGAATCTAAACTACATAATGCGATTGCTGTGCTGTATCCAGAATTAGGATGTATTTTCATCCCTTACTTGTCTAGCCAGGACTGAAGAACACTGATTTAGTTTGTTTACTTTTATATTTACTTTTATCATGAAAGTTATAGAAAATGATAGTGTAATATGATGCCTTAATGCTCTGAATTTTGTGTCCTTTCAGAATTTGTATGTTGAACTCAAGTCACATTTAATGCAGGGTGAATTGTGAGAATCAATTGGACTAGAATGGACTTCATCCCTTATGAAGAAATCCTGATGGAGGCTCTTTGACCCCCATGACTGCCTTGGAACCAATCAGGAGTGTGTCCCTTCTGAGGCAAAAAATTTGGTGGCCTCTGGCCTCTAGAACTATGAAAAATAAGTTTCTGTTTTTTTGTAACTTACCAAGTATATAGTTTTTGGTTTGGTTTGGTTTGGTTATAGATGTCCAAATGAAGACACCACACATGTTTGTATTTCATATGTATGTATGTATGTATGTATGTATGTATGTACATGTTCACACATGTAGATATGAGTATACATAAATAGAATTTTCTAGAAGAAAATGTATTTGCTTATAATCCATTGTGTATACATCATAATTTACTGTCTCTGTGATATTTATTTATCCTTGTTAGAGTGTTGTGAGTTGAACATTTTAGCTGTTTGTGAGAGTGTCCCTAGACCCAAACATCAGAACTGGAAGTTTGAAGTCAATTGATATTAACTTCAACTTGTGATGGGGTCAACACAGCATTTCATGCAACTCTACATCAGCATCCTAGCCAGCGTGTAGCCTGCAATAAGACATCAGCTTCCTGCATGTTTCCATGGTATACCACTGGGATTTAAGGATAATAGCTGGCACATTGGTTCTTGCCTTGCTAATTAAGTTAAGGACTACCTTTGTTCAGATAGCCTTCTGACTAGGCACAGAATGGAAGATTCTCTTTACTCACAGGGCTTCTTCTTCTCTGACTTTAATATTGCCACATGTATACCTGTGGAATGTCACAGGTAGCCTTGGTTAAGATTACTGGTTCAATTTCCTTTCTCCCAATAAGAACCTGTTCACTTAGCACTTGAGATTCCTGGAATGTCTCTCGATGCTAATGGTGGATCTCAGCACCTTAAGCCTTCATGCAATGACCTTTGTCCATCCTGGATACACTGAGTCCCATCCCCAAAACTATATAATCATTGAATCACCCCAAGTAAAGTTGATCTGTCTCCCCAAAGCTGGCCCTGGTGTGTCACCATTACCATAAGTACTAATGTGCTCACACAGCTTCCGAATAACCTCCAAGCCCCCCATGCCCGCTCTGCTCAATTTGCTCTCATGGACCAATATAGGCTGATGATACCCCAGGGAGAGTCACAATGGTGATGCATTTACTTTTTATTTTCTTTCTAATATGGTGTTATGGTGCACACCACTTGCTATCTCTTGTCTCATCTGTTATTTATTCATGTCTTTATCTATGTGCATTGGTATTTTGCCTGAGTGTATGTATATCTGTGTGAAGGTGTAGGGTCTTATTACCTATTAAACTTATTTTCCTTGCCTTGAGACATTTTTGCTAGATATCAAGTGCTGCACTCATAAGCTCCCCTCTCCCTTAGCACCCTCAACACATTCTATAATTTTTGTTTTGTAAATATATAAATCCGAAGTTGATAGTTATTTTTATTTTCAATTCTCATTTGCATATCCTTCCATCTCCTCCATGTATATTCCTTTAAGGCTTTCTTTTGAGAACTGATTTTTAGGAAATTCATTATCATTTGTGTGTGATTTGATTTTTATTCATTTGCCCCTGGATGAATTAACTTATTGTTTTATCATACGTGAGGAACTCAATGCCATTAGTACTGCATATATTCCCCCATCTCTCCTTTCCTCTCCACCACTCCTTTCCTTTCTTCTTTCCTACCTCCTTTATTCCTTCCCCTTCCTTTCCTTTCTTTTTTCTTCTCTCCTTTCTCCTTCTCTTCCTTCCTTTCTTTTTTTTCTTTTCCTTCATTTTCCCCCTTTTTATTCCTTTCTAGTTAGGCTTATTCTGCAGCCTAGACTGACCTCAAACTCCCCATGTAGCCCAGGCTAGCACTGAACACATAGTCTGATAGTGATCTTTGACCTCAGCCTTCCTAGTGATGGCATTATATGGCTAGGCCAGTGTGTCTAGCATATATTTGTCTTTCTGTTTATACCACTTCTATGACTCCTTCTATGCATGTTATACTACTTGCATCCTCCCACCTTTATCCTCTGCTTTCTGCGGCTCATTTGTCTAGCATCTGTTGATAAGTCCATATTTTTACTGCCCTGGTCTAATTCATTATTAATCTTATCTAGTGAAATTTTCACTTAATGTTCATATTTCAACTGTAAATCTCTTGTTGAACTCATAAAAACTCATACTAACTATGTTGCAGTTTGACTTCTCTTTTTTTCATCACAATGTTTTATTTTCAAAGTCAGAAGCATACTCATAGTAACCTTTCCAATGTTCTTCCTGCTAATGTTTCTAAACTCTGTCATATCCTGGTTTGTTTTAATTTATATGCCTTCTACTTAATTACAGTTTCCTATCTAAGAAGTTAAAAATACAGGCATACATACATACATACATACATACATATGAATGTATGTACATACTGTGTATTTACACATTTGAATGTTTGGATTTGACATATGCTTTTCAGTTATGCTCCTTTCCTCACTCTGTGTTGATGCCCTGACCATTATTATCCCAGAATGTGAAGTCATTTTCAATTCAGTCGCAAATGCAGTTACCTGAGGCGAGTTTACAGTTAGTCATGTGGGACTTCTGTAGTTGATGTCTTTATTGTGGGGTGATGGTGGTGTAACAAAAATACACAGAAGAAGCATCATGGGAACATGAAGTTACCATCTCCAAGTCAGGGAAGAGATCCTGCCATGATTTCCTGCCTTGGCCTGAGACTTCCAACCTCTAGAACTATAAAAGGTACATTCCTGCCATCAAGCCACCTGAATTAACCTGTGACGTTTTTGTTGTACCATTCATACCCTCTGCGTGCAATACATTCTATCAAAGCTCACTAGACCTTGTTCTGGAACACAAGGTATTAGAAGGTCACCTTCCAAGATTCAGACTTTGTTAGGGTATTTTTAGAGAATATTTAGTGTTAGGTTAATCTCATTGGCAAAGCATGCTATTTTAGGGAACACCTGTGAATGATCTGGGTATCCCAGACTGTCCACTCAGCTAGTTAGAGTAGGCATAATTGAGACATAACTTGAGTGGATCTACGCTGCTCTAAGTTGATCAGGTATGAGTTTGACCAAATGATGTTTCACTCTGTGCTTTCATTACTAACACTCAGCAACTGACTCAGGGGTCCTAAGTTGGGTTTTAGGGAACTTCTTTTCCACACAGTTTTAATGCTAGCATTACAAGGAGAATGTGAAATCTGTTGTCCTTAGGCTTCCCAGTAGTGCCAATTATTCTCATCAATCCAGTGAGGAATTTTAACACCTCAGCACCAATTAATATTTAGAATTAAAGATCCTGTTGGAAACAACACAATTATACTTTATCATTACTGTCTGGTTACCTAGACTGAAAACAATGTAAGGCAATGCTATTAAAAGCAAATGGTATGGGTAGAGGTAGTTAATAGCCCTGTTACTATTTATGGTCTGTATCTTTTCATATATATGTCACATAATTTTCAGAAAATATTGAATAATATATGTGAATACTGGTCCAAGTTTACTCTTCAACTTTTCAATGTTCACATTTTCTGATGTATCTCCCACCAATTATATTTTGAGAAAATAT
>JADRCC010571506.1:0-11810 GCA_019843855.1 Hylomyscus alleni
TTACTGTGACATTCTCACTAGAATACTGATGCATAAAGAGGGGACCTTTTCTATCTACTCAAACATACTGGAATATCAGTGCTGTATATATGGAGGGGCCTTTGAGCTGGGAGGCTAAAGGGAAGCATCATTGTCAGGAGGAGGGATGGAAATAGCGTTCTTGTTTCTGGAAGAAGAAGCAGCAGCTGCATATGCAAAGGCCCAGTGGTCATCAGTGAATTCTATGCTCGTGGCTGCAGGGCACAGAGATGGGGAAGTATTAAGAGGTCATGGGAGGCAGCAAGTAGGTCTTCCAGGACTTGTGGGCAGTGGTAGCGAGCAATGGACAAGGGCAGGATACCAAGGTGAGTGGGTGAGTCAATCCAAAGTACTTATCAAGAGCTCATTCTGAATGTTCTGGGAAGTGGAGAAGGTGGGAGGGACACTAGAAACTCCAAAGAACAGTTCTGAAATATCCAAGGGAGACAAGGTGTAACTGGGAACTTGGGATTCCCACGGCTAACAGGTTCCATTTCATGAGCAATCTCATATTGAAACAAAGAAAAAAAATGCCTGTGTAAGTATCAGATATTGTAGCTAGCTATCCTTAAAGTACTGCAATTACATTTTCTGACTAAAAGGATATTTAATGGACTCAGATCACTCAGGTAAGTACGGTATGATTCATATGAATATGTAAATATTCATAAAACGGCTGCACCTTGGGTAGCTTCTATCTGGGAATGCATCTTTGATCTTCAAATTTCTATTCATTATGACTTCTAAAACCTACTTGAAGCTAACACGTGCCTTATTCACAGCACAGACCTGGGGTGTACTTGAGGCTCACAGGACAGACCGTAGTCCCACTTAGTAGTCCCAGCTGGGAATTCACTGACTCTTCAGCCACCTCCTGTGCTTTTTCAGATTTAAATTAAAATCATTAACTTTGGAGGGTTATTCATTTTTGAAGGCAAATGTTCTACCTTTTTGGTTATGAGGAAATTTTAAAACATTTTTTTCAAAATTAACTTTTTCAGTGGTATGAATATTAAGACTAACATATGTACTACTTGCTTATTTAAATAAAAGGAGCTTCAGTTACAAAAGGTAGAGTGTAGCTCAGGGGTAGAACCCTTGCCTGACATAGTCAAGGCACTGAGATTTCATCCCTAGATCTGTTCCTCCTGCTTTTCACACGTACTAATCTCAGTCCATCACAGCATCCCCAGACACACCCAGAGCCTGACACAGTAGGGCACAAACACATATGTAAGTGTCCTGCCCAACCAGCCAATCATGTTGGTCCATCCTCACTGATTGACTCCTGGTCTCTTTTCCTGACAGAAAGTTAGTCATTTCTTTGTCAACCAACACAGACATTTCCATGTTTTCTCCTCAGGGTCTGCTGGTCGCCCGTGTGCCACCTGCAGCTACTCTCTCTTGCTCAGCTCGCCATTGCTTTGGAATGCTGATCTGAACTAGTAAAAGATGGGATTCTGGAATCAGGCTTAATGACTCAAATTCTGGCGGATAATAGTCATGTGACCTCCGAAAGTTACCCATACTCCCTTGCTTTATTTCTTCTACTGGTAGAATCTGGGTAACCTTGAAACCTGTGGTACCCACTTCCTGTTGCCACATATATAGAACAGGACATGCAAAGCTCCCAAGAAATGTGTGTGTGTGTGTGCGTGCGTGCGTGCGTGCGTGCGTGCGTGCGTGCGTGCGTGTGTGTGTGTGTGTGTATGTGTGCACACAGAATCACTAACACTACTGGTTTTGGAACTGATTCATAACTCTATAGGTAGTTTAAGGCCCTCTGCCCTCTGTGCGTTGTCCTGGAGTTTTTCTCTTTCTAGCTTACCTCCTCCTACTGTTCAGCCTCTGGTAGAGGATGGTGAGTTTTTCATTCTTTGCATCCTTCAGAGTCACACGGCTTTCATGAGCCCAGTCCCTGGCTCTCTCATGTACAGCTCGCAGAAGTCTGGTCCTACCGTCCAGTTAAGTAAGACATACTCATTTTCCTCACAGTCTTGTTTGGTTTACCTTTAAATCTTGAGCATACAATTGAACTCAGTTGAGAGTACCCTATCATGGGCTGTCTGTGGAGGAGCCTTAATGTGACCTTAGTGTATCATATTATTTATCTATTTTACTTAGACATTCTCCCTTTTATTCCCTATTTTCAATCTCTTGTTACCTTCCACCTGAACTTGAATTCTTAAGATCTACCCATATTGATAGCTGGACACATGAATTTGGTTTATTTTTTATAATAATTGAATAGAACATTTTATTTATTATATTTCTCCAGGACCTCATGTAAGGGCATTAGTATTGCTGCAAATGTTTTGTTGTAGTGAAAAGTTCTGACATGAAGCTGTTTGCTTAGTTCTGAGCCTGTCTTTTCCTTCATTCAACATAGATTTACCAGACAACTATCTATGTTAAATATAATGAGGATGGGAATAGGGTATAATCAAAAATAAATACAGCCTCCCATTGTTTTAGTAAGGGAAGAAAGGAGACTATACATATATAAAGCTCTATGTAAATCAAAGAAAAATAGGCCAAGATAGGAAAGCAGAGACTAGTGGGGCTTCTATTTAGATGGCAGGTTCAACAGAAGTCTCTCTGAGAATGGAGTGATCTTTGAACATTGATTGAGAGAGTAGCCATGTGAATATCTGGAAAGGGAATATTCCATGTATGAACATGCAGAGCCCTGAGATGGGAAACACAAGACAGTTCCAGAAATGGTAGTGAGGAGCTGAGAGAAGGAGGGAAGGAGGAGGAAACAGGAAACAGACAGGAGTTGGGGCCAATCAGATGGGATTTCCTCTACCATGCAGAAACTCCAGGTTCTATTTTGAGTGGAAAGGATTTTGAAGAAAAGAACAAGGTCTGACTCAGAGCTTTTGTTATTGCTGTTTGAATGATCCTAGCAGCGGAGAAGAGAAGCTTCCAGGAAAACAAGGAGAAGAGGGAGTGGCCACACAGGATGCCATGACAGTGGCCCTGCGGTAAAAGGCAGAAGGAATATGTATCCATGGAGAACTGACAGAGGGGCTGGGGCCTCAGGCAAAGCAAACATGAGGCATCTGGAAAGGTTGGGCAAGTAGCAGAATGAAGAGTGGGAGCCATGTGGGAAGGCTCAAGCAAGAGACACAAAGGCTTTCCAAGGGCCTCAGGAAGGATGATGTCAGTAGATGCCGGTGGGTCCAACACAAAGGCAGAATATAAATAACTTGTTGGAGAGATGTTGCTGTAAATGAGCCTGTAGAAAGAGAAGTATGAAGAAGGGCATTTTCTTTCCTTTATTCTTCCTCTTCCTTCCTCCCTTCCTTTTTTTTTCTTGAGGCAGATTACAACACATGTTGATGTGAGTGATACTACAGGGTAAGAGAGATGGGCAGCCAGCGCAGAGACAACCTAGAGTATGGCTTTTGAAGAGACCAGACATGGAAGCTGTGTAGGTGTGTGGAGGGCACAGGCACGCATCCTGAAGACTGCCTCACTGACAGGAGCACATGCACATATTTTGTTTACTTTCCACATTCTCAATACAGTAAGAGGGGTTGCCAACTGAGTATGAGGCAGGAAATGATTGGATTAGAGGAGAAAGGTTCAAAAGGAGAAGGGAGGGGAGTGGGGAGCTGGCCAGGGTAGTAAAGCTACCAGAGGTTTGAAGAGCAGCTTGACAGGATGTCAGGTGGGATGGCGGGGATTGCTGACCCTGGAGGCTGGGCTTAGATGTCAATGCACCACACTGTGCGACATAGTCACAGAACTACAACGTTAGTTTCTCCACATTCTCCCAGTGCCTTAGAAAGCCCACAGTTCTGGTCTGGGGATCCTGCTCCGTTGGTACAGTGGTTGCCTGGTATACTGAAGTCCCAGGTTGGATCCCTATAGGATACCACATGAACCTGGTATTGCGGGGTATGTCACAGCTATGAAGTGGAAGTTTCTGGTTGTATCGTGTGATGCAGACTCATGTGGTGTTTTGCTCAGGCAAGACCTGTGGGATGACAGGTGATATTTGGAGAGAATCTAAATAGGACTCAGCAGGCAGTGACAGGGTGCTTACAATGCTAGCCTTGCAAGGCTTCGTTGGTCTCCAGTCTTCACTGATCTTCACTTCATTGAGAGAGGCACCACAGGCAACTTCTCCTGGCATCCCAGTTGGTTCTGGCCACTCCCATGTTGGAAGCCTGGCAGTTTCTGCAGGATTGTACCACTGCTGCTGATTTGTGTTTAATATCCCGGCACTACTGAAATGGACTACTGCTATCTTGACAGCTAAGACTGAAATTGCCCCCCAAAGACCTACTTCTAAACAGGTCCACATCCCTTTGTCATGTTTACCATCTTTTCTCCACCTTTGGACAGTGGACTAAAAGGGGGGGGGGTGGAAGCGTTTGAGGACTCTTATTAAAAGTAGGTTTTGAAAAATCTAAGTCTACACAACTCACTGCTGGGACAGAGCTGATAAGATTTGTTAAAGTGGCTTACAGTCTATAGTTCAGGTAGCCCAACAATGCCTGCGTGGTGCTGGAGTCCCAGGCTTTTGGGTTTTAGCTGATTCTAGCCATAGTCAAGTCAATAACCAAGAATAGCCATCACAGCCGTAAGGCAGCACTCAGAGCTGAAAGCAATAGGATCCGAGAGTTTGAGGTCAGAGCCAGTCTAAGGCTGACTTGAACTACCTGAAACCCTATCTCAAAACAAAATTAGATTAAAAAAAATTTTTTTTTCCAAACATTGAGGCTAAATGGTGCTTCCCTCTATAGTTTTGTCTGAGCACTGAAGTTGACTCTCTCTCCCAAGGCCTGCTGGCCTTTCCTCTTTGCCCTTCTGTGAAATGTGTATTTATAATCTGTCCTGATTTGGGTCCCCTGAAAATCCTGATACAGACTTGTCTATAGGTCACTTATTCAAAAGCACAAGCAAGAGACTGAGAACATCAAGAAAAAGGGAGGGAAATGCTAAAAGGAAGGAGGGCTTTTAACACAGCCAGCTCTCCTAATTTGCATACCACTTAAATAGAACATGCCTACATCACCGAGTGTCTGTAAGGATCCTAACCTCAGATGCCTAGCTGCCCTGCCTGGCCCCACCCACCCCACAGCGGGGCTCAGAGGGGAAGGAAATGGCAAAGTCTTCCTTGGGTATGGGCAGGCTCTGGATGTTGATAATGTATACAGAACATGTGCACCATGGTATTCTCCCCTGGATATTTATACCCTAAAGGCTTCCCCTGAAGAGACTACTCTTACTGAAATTAACTAAGCCAGGGGCAAAATTCCTAAAGAAAACTGGCTCTCTGTCTCCCAGCAGCTACCAATTGCCAATAGTCCCTCAGTTAAGGCTGAGGCTTCATGTCCACCTCCCCTCTCCATGAGGCACAGAGCTTGCACATCTGTTGGAACCACTGTAAGTTCATATGAGCGTGTGGGGCAAATAGATGATGACACCAGACAGAACTGTTGAGCCAGCCTAAACCCTGGGAGAATCTCAACATTGAGAACAGTAGGCCAGCTCCCGGCCAAACTACCTGGTCTGGAACACATAACCCCTCTGAGAGGACCATAGCACAAAAACCTGGAGTTCTCCATTCTAATGAGGTCTCTAGATAGGCCCTGAGTGTTTAGCCAGTGAGCTTCCCTTCCTGGGCATTCCTTCCTGCAAAAGGTTTTTAATCCCTGGTTCACCCTGAGTAAGATGTGTGTATTTACATCTGCCATCAAATAAAGCAGTTTAGCCAACCCCTTCATTAAGGATCGCTGAGGTGGGGGAGACCTTAGTCATAAAGAATCACTGCTAAATCTTCTGGAAAAGGTCTTCTCTCTTCCAGCCCCTCTCTCTGTACACTTGATACTCACTCGGAACCAAACGGGATTCTGCCCCCAACCTGGGCTCAGCTATCCCCTTCCTGCCTGGCACACAAGGGAAACATGGACCTGCAGACCACCATTCCCCACTCCCGGCAGTCCCCAGAGGCATCTGGGTACCTCCTGGGAATGACGACATCTGTCCTAGACCTTGCTGTTTCTCACCAGGAAAAACACAGGCTGAGATCCCTCTTGTGGACTGTTCTGCTTCCCTGAGTGGCTTGCCAGTGGCACTCAGGGACCCCAGTGGCGAGGGTTGTCTTATATGCAGAGGACACTCACTGTCTTATATGCATGCGCAGTTGTCTTATATGCAGAGAACACTCACTGTTTGCTTGTAGATTCACTGCCTCAGGCTCTCTGTTCCCGCTTCCATAATGACCCCTGAACCTTGGAATGTAGTTCAATTTAGGGCTGAGTGTTCTGCAGTGTCTTATTCTCTTCTAGCTGGCCAGTTGTGGGTCTTTATATTGATTGCTGTATATTGCAAATGGAAGCTTCTCTGATGAGGATGGAGAGATACAGGGTCTATGTGTATAATGGTAAGTCGTTAGGAGCTGGTTTAATTCTATGTCCATTTAGAATAGTAATAGTAATGGATTCTCCCTTATGGCCTATTATATATATATAGCTTTGTGTTCTTAGCTCAACAATGGTGCCAAGTGTTGGATTTTATCTTAATGGAGAGGGACTGAAATCCAATAAGAAAAATGGTTGGCTACTATTGAGCTGGTGGGCACATTTTGCCGTGCCAGTCATTATTGTAGCTGGCAAGGTTCATGGCTAAGGCCTGCAGTAACTTCTCTCTTCTAGTAGCACGCATAGGACCCTCTATCACTCTGAAAGCTAAGCAGAAAGGATGGAGCTTCTAGGTCAGTACCAGTTTGATATTTCCACATTTTGTGGCTCAAATGCATGATGCCATCAACAATAAGGTCTTACATCAAGTTCTGGAGGGGAGCCAATGGCATTAGCAATAATCTTCACCTTGAGTCTGGTACATGAGAACATAGGGAATACACTTGAGCTCAATGACAGAGGAAAGGACTTTCTTTTTTTGTTTTGTTTTGTTTTGTTTTTTTTGAGACAGGGTTTCTCTGTGTAGCCCTGGCTGTCCTGGACCACCTCACTCTGTAGACCAGGCTGGCCTCGAATTCAGAGATCCACCTGCCTCTGCCTTCCAAGTGCTGGGATTAAAGGTGTGCACCACCACCACCCATCGTAAAGGACTTTCTTAACAGGACCTGATAGTGCAGGCATTGAAACTACAATTGGCAAATAAATTGTCTCACAGAACTAAAAAGTTTCTGTACAACAAAGGGCATCATCATTTGAATAAAATAAGTCTTCAGAATAGGAAAAAAATTCTTTATCGACTATACATCTGGACAGAAGTATTTAGAGTATGCAAAGAAATAAAACTAAACATTAAAATAAACAAGCCAATTAAAACATGGGGCATGGAACAAAACAGAATTCTCAAATATGAAACATAAATGGGCAAGAAACATTTTTTTCTTTATTAAAAAAGATATGGAATGCTTTAGAATTTGCATGTCATCCTTGCGCAGGGGCCATGCTAATCTTCTCTGTATCGTTCCAGTTTTAGTATATGTGCTGCTGAAGCCAGCACAAAACATTTTTTTTTTAATGTTCAGTGACAGCCTGGAGGGATTGCTCAGTGGTTAAGACCAGAGTCTCTTCTTCCAGAGGTCCTGAGTTCAATTCCAGCAACTACATGGTGGCTTTCACTCATCTGCACTAGGATCTAGTGCCCTCTTCTGGCATGCAGGTGTACATGCTGATAGAGCACTCATATACATAAAATAAATAAATCTAAAAAAAAAAAAAAGAAGAAAAATGTTCAGTGCCCCCTAGCTATTAGGGAAATGCAAATTGAAGATTTCCTCTTATCTCAGCCAGAATGGCTAAGATAAATAAATAAGTACATAAATATTTATTATTAATAAATATTACACAAGCTGCATATGCCTCGCCAGATGGGCACAATGGAAGCCATGTTGAGTCTGTAGCCCATGTTACCTACCACTGGGCTGTACTCATGGGCTGTGCTGCCACTAGGGGCCATGCTGATCTGAGTGGCCTGCACTGACACCTGAGACAGTGGCCATGCCCATGGAATACCCATGGTCATACCTGGTCTGCGCAGCCACTGAAGGTCACATCTGGGTCCATGGTTGGACTACAGCTATGATTTGTGTTGTGTCCATCGAAGACTATGTGGATGTCTGTGGTCTATGCTGCCACCTGAAGCCATGTTGATTTCCTGGGGCCATGCTGCCTCCAAGGGTCTTATCTGGGTCCATGGTCCTACTGCAGCTGGGGACAGTGTTCACAACCTGTACTGTCGTCAGAAAGGGTGTCAAGGCCCATTCTTCATCTTTGCTCCCTGAGACCGTGAAGATCAAAGAGGTTGCATTTGCTGTGTTATCAATAACTGAAGATGCATGGTTGAGAGGGAAGGACATAGAATACTTCTATGCCAATCCTTACCCTCCTCCACCCCTCCCCACCCCAACCCCTGCTCCACTACCTCCCACCTGCCCTCCTCCAGAGCTCCCTGCTCCCTCCCCAGTTCCCCTACCACTTCCTCTCCCTGCTCCCCACTTCCTCCTGTGCCCTTCATCCCCATCTCCCACCCCCACTCTCCCTACCCCTCTCACCTTCTGGCCTAAAGTAACAGCTTTGACAGGAAACAAAGAGAACTCTCAAAGAGTATGATAGGGATGCTGGAAAATAGCTCTCCACAACTGTTGGCCCCGGCAGGTATGTGGGAGGGGAAGGACTCAGTTCTGTTTAAGGGGCAGGCCACCAAGAATTTGACCATGCTCTAGTGAGTATATAGAGAACACAAATAGGACTTGGTTTATTTTATTTCTTTATTTTTAATTCTTATGTTTACTTTTACCTTTTTTTTTTTGTCTGGGGAGATCACAAGGGTGGGAGATGAACATGGAAAGATTGGGAAGTGAATGTGCTGGGGTACAGGATGTATAACTCCTAGAGAATCAATAAAAATGTCATGTTGAAAAATAAATGCAAAAATACTATTTATAACTCATTAATAAATACTATTATTAAGGGGAATACTTAATCATTCCAGGTGGTAGTACAAAACAGTGTGAAGGTGTCTGAAAACATTAAAAATAGTTTTGCCGCCGGGCAGTGGTGGTGCATGCCTTTAATCCCAGCACTTGGGAGGCAGAGGCAGGCAGATTTCTGAGTTTGAGGCCAGCCTGGTCTACAGAGTGAATACAGAGTGAGTTCCAGGATAGCCAGGGCTAAACAGAGAAACTCTGTCTTGAAAACCCAAAATAAAAAAAAAAGTTTTGCCGTATGATCGAGTTATACTAGTCTTGGGTATATACTCAAAGGACTCTACACCTACCACAGACAGACCTGCTCATTCATGCTCATTTCTGCTCTATTCACAATATTCAGGAAATAGAAACAGACTGACTGTCCATCAATGATAACTAGATAAGGACAGTGCTATATTTATACAGTGGAGTATTATTTACCTATGAATAAAAATGAAATTTGCAGATAGGTGGATGGAGCTGGAAACAATCGTTGACTGAGGTAAGCCAGATCCAGAGACATAAAGGTCACACATCTTCTCTCATTTTGGATGCTAGCTTTGAATTTTCAGATGTGTATATCTCATTTGGAATACCCCCCATGGAGTCAGGAAATTAGTAAGGGACCTCAAGGGAGGAGAGACAGATTAAAGGGATTAATGGAACAGGGAGGGTTAAATTGGGGCAGGGGTGGGAGGGAAAGGGAAGGGAGGGATAGTGGGGAGGGATAAGTAACTCTAAAAACCTTTAGGAAAAGTCAGATGGAAACCTGCTTACTACTGTAGAAGATAACATGCACTCTTGCAGGCATACACACATGCTCATGTATAAAAAGTTAAAATGCTGTTATCTTATAACAGGACAGTAATGCCCACGCTAAACACCACAGGCCAACAAACACAAAGCCTAGTGCTAGGAATGGGTTTCCACTTTCAGAGTTGTTTGCCAGTGATGGGTTTTGCATATTTAATTCTTTAATTTTCAGAGCATGTGACCTGACAGTAGTTTTGGAGAAACAGCTTTAACTAGGAGGCGACTGTCCCCTCTGTGAAAGGCATATCCTTATCTGATGACTGAGGAGGAGGATTATCATAGCTTTTTAGGGTTTTCTGGGCTCAGTACAACCAACATCTGACCAGATAGATATTTTTATTGGTGAGGAAGGAAGTCTGTGCTATGCATTTTACAATCTTGCATCCTTGGTTGTCCATTAGATGTGCAATCACAAGGCGCCTCTGGACGTACCCAGATGTTCCCGGCGGGACAAACCCACCCATGAGAACCCTCTGCTCTGTATACATGAACAAGACATCTAGAGATTAATGAGATACAGAGTTAATTCCAGGCGCACACTGACACCGTGTGGTCATAATGGACAGGGTAGGATGGTCCAGAGATTCCTCCGTCTTATATCCTTGCTGAGATTCAGGTTTAACAAGAATTTGATGTCCTTGATGGAGAATCCAGTAGAAAGTTACCCAACTGTATTCTAGGAACCCAAGGTCAGGATGTCCTAGATAACTTATCTCACTTTCTGTTAAACTGTTGCTTGTGCAGATCTCCCCTCCAGCCAACTGCTTATCTTGGCTTCTGTCAAATTACTTGCTTAACACAAAGCTCCCCTGCAGCTGCTGAGCAAGATGTCAAGGCATGTTTTTTTTGCCTTCAAAAACCCCATACTCTGGACCCTCAGTGCTACACTTTGGCCATGAGTGCTGACGTGTGGTGGTGGAAGAAAAGCCAGCGGGGTGGAAGAAAAGACTTTAACTATAATGTGTCTGAGTGGTCACCTCTGGTGAGCATCCCATAAGAGTAAACCTAAGCTCTTTCCAGGCCAGGCTATCACTGAGATACCAAGGTTCAAATATTGGTTACAACATTCATTTGTTGTGTGGCCTCATTCATATCACTTTATGCGTGTGTTTATCTACGTGCTGTCCAGTTTGCCAGGACTTCTAGGACCAAGCATAAGTTTGGGGGCTTCCAGAGTCATCCTCATTTCTAGCCAGCTGTCTATATATTCAAGGTCTCGCCAGACTCCCTTCTCTTTACTAAACTGTTCAAATGGCTTACAGGACTCAGGAGGCACAGCAGTTATGATTACAGCTTACTATGGCAGAAAGATACACATCTGACATCAGGAGAAAGAGGTATGTAGGTAAGATCGTGGTACCAAGGACTCCAAACAGAAAGCTTCCGGGACTTCCAGAACACAGCACCTTCTGGCATGCGAATGCAGCAGTGCACGTGTGGAGCAGCACTGCATGTGTGGGGTACGGCCAACCCTTGAAGGTCAACCAAGCTTCAAAGTGAAGTTTTTATTTTCTCCTCATTATCCCAATAATTGAATAATTTCCCCTGTGGTTGAACTCACTCTCTGGCTGCCTCCAATCCCCAGACACTAGGATGGTAGAATACGGCTGAGAGTCCCAACCCTCTAATCGTGTAGCTAGTCTTTCTGGCATCAGCCAGACCAAATTTGAGTCACTGCATTTACATAAACTATCAGGAAAGCACTATGAGCCATGTCATTAGCGTAAACCATCAGGTACGGTCCAAGGGGCCCATCATGAGTTGAACAACAATCCAGGGAATTCTAAAGATTGGGAGGATGGTTTTCAAGACAAGGTTTCTCTATGGAACAATTCCTGGTTGTCCCTCACTCAATTTATAGACCAGGCTGGCCTGCAACTCACAGACATCTGCCTGTACCTCTGCCTCCCCAGTGCTGGGATTACAGGCATGCAGAAACCATGCCTGGTGCCAGGAAAGATCTTCTCTTCTTCTTCTTCTTCTTCTTCTTCTTCTTCTTCTTCTTCTTCTTCTTCTTCTT
>JADRCC010571507.1:0-11014 GCA_019843855.1 Hylomyscus alleni
TATTATTAAAATGCTAATTTCCTTTATAGTTAGGACTTTAGAGTTTCTGTTATTTCCCTGTTATTTTCCTACCAAGTAAATTATGTTTCTTGTATTGAGTGAAAAGACTGGTTTTTTGATGTTTTTTTTAAAAAAAGAAAACCATTTGATACTTGGATATAGTACCCACAGGGCTCCCACCTAGTCGTCTGTCTTATTTTAGCATCTAAAGTCCTCCATCATCTTCTTTCCTCCATCCCTGGGGATGTCTGGTAATTCAGACACAAAGGCCACCAATCTACTCAGATGATATCAAATTGAGTAAAATGTTCACGTCAACCAAATATGGAAAATATGAAAACTAAAATTTATGGTGAAAATTATATCATATATGGAATAATTATTTGAATTAAAGTAGAAGAAAATTGTTTTTTGCAAATTTCCTCTTCAGAGACTGCTTTATGAAAGAAAGTACAGGGAGTCTAAGCATACAGGCATTCTGTCACCTGCAGTAGCCCCTGTTCTTACAAAGCCACTAATTCCACAATACAGAGATAAGTAAGAGGGCTGCCCTCTCAGAACTAAAACATGATTAGATCTACAAACTAAACTTTGGGAATACATCCAAAGCACGTGGAACTCATTAGATATCTGGCTAAAAAGTATCTCAAGAGTCAAGTACAGAAGTTCAGGCCTGAAACCTAACCCTTAGAAGGCCTAAACAGGAAGGCAAGTTCAAAGTTCAAGTCCCTCCTTTCCTACAAGTTGAGCTGGCGATCGGTCTGGCCCAGTATCAAAAGCACAAAACGAGAGGTGTGGGAGTGCACACCTTTAATGCCAGTTCTTCCAGAAGAAGAAGGAAGGATGAATTCTAGGCAGCCTTGGTCCGCAGGAGTTCCAGGCTAGTCAGGGCTACCAAGGGACCCCCGTCTCAAACACAAACAAAAAGAAGAAGAGGCATGTCGTCCTGGGAGATGGCCAACCACACAAGGTTAGCGCAACATTACATAAATAAATGTAATGTAATATATTCAAACAGACTTAAGGATAAAAAGAAGAGGAAGAAGGAAAGGAGAAAGAAAGGGAGGGAGGGAGGGAAGGAGGGAAAGAGAGAGGGCAAAAAAGACTTGGGGGTTCAACCTCTAGTATCATAAACAAACAAACAAACAAATACACACAACCGCTCTCCTACTTTAACTAAAACTCCACAAAGTAAAGATCTTTATGCAGCAGCAAGTAAATACATTTCAAAATACTTAGATTACAGTTTCTGTAGATAAATTCTGCTCATACGAATGGGCTTTCAGTGTATTCCCATGTACATGTACACAGACTGAGTCACATGGACCTTCAGCATCAAGACGTTTTATCATTCCAGCTTACATTTTTTTTATTTTTGTAGTTATTTATTTATTCTGTATATGGTTTATGTGAATGTCATGATTCATATGTGGAGGTCAGAGGGCAGGTTATAGAAATTAGTGCTCTCTGTCCACTCTGTGGGTTCTGGAGCGTAATCTCGGGTCACCAAGCTGGGAGCAAGCACCTTTACTTACTATGTCAACAGAACGTACACAATTTTTAAAATTATGAAGAATTATTAAAACGGCATAGTCAAGCCATTTCACATCAGCTGTATCAGGAACATACCAATAAGCTAAATATCTACCATACATATGGATGTAGAAGTTCTCTTTAAAGAACAGTGGGTATAATATGCAAGTGTTTGTACACACATGCAGATTTACACACACATACACATAAATCCATACACACATGACTAGAAACACTGTATGGCTCTAGGAAGCACACTGAAGGTCTGAGGAAATGGCAACTGGAGGAACTTTCTGAACACTTCTCTGGTGTGTGTGTGTGTGTATGTCTGTGTGACTGTGTGTGTGTACGTATGTGTGTGTGTGCGTGTGTGTGTCTGGGTGTGTGTGTATCTGTTGGTGAGTTCATCTGTGTGTGTCTGTGTGTGTGTGTGTGTTTCTGTGTATATGTATGACTTTGCAAGTGTATATCTATGTATGCATACAGGGAAGACAGAGCACAGTCATGGGTGCTATGGGAACCCCCAGAGAGCAGTGCTATGGAGAAAGTCAATCCAGAGTAGTCCATAAGTCCAGATGTATCTAAACCCCAAAAAGTTTGTCCTGAGACGGCCAGGAGTAGGACTGTTTCCTCTTTACTCTGGGCCCGCATGCCCCAGAGCACAGTCTGTACAACCCCAGCATCTCTCCCATCCTTGAGGTAGTCAATTAGTCTCTTGGCCAAATTACAGGTTTAAGTTCCTCTCTCACTGTAAGGACATGTCCATCAAGCACCTGGAATTCCTCTTCATGCATTACCAGCATCTCAGCACCAGGCAGTAATGTACACTCACCTCGAAAACCCCTAACCACTCCCCAAGGTTTATACAGCCATGTTACCACCAATAAAAAAGAGCTGTTTCACTGAAAACCATCTTGGAGAAGGCTGTTTCGCCATTGACCAAGGTCCAGCAGAACCCACCCACCCAGCTACACTTCATTCCCTCGAGTCCAGCCAGATACATAACGGTTCCCTGGTACCCAAGGGCAGAGACAGATCCCATCTGCCAGCAGGGTGCTGTTATGCAGGCAGTGCCAACCTTCTCTTTGAGTCTCTTGCTAGTCTGTAACTGGGCAAATTGGCTGGGCTGGTTGCTCGCCAACCCCAGCATCTGCTGGCCCCCTGGCCTAGCACTGAGGTTGCGAGGAACCAGCTTTCTCACATGGGTTCTAGGGATGCCTCTCAGCTTCTCCTGAGAAATATCCAAAGCTCCAAGTGTTAGAATTTAAAATATCGTGCTCATGAAAAACATTTTCCAAATATAACTGATTTTAAAGTCAAAGTCAAGAGCTGAGGATATACCTACAGTATCAGAGCAAGTGTTTAGCATACACAATGCCCTGAATTTGTTACCCAGAAGTGCATGAGGGCACGCGTGTGTGCGTGCATCACACACACACAAAGATGAAAGCTGAATGATACAACTAGTCTGTGGACATCTAATTTGGCATTTTTTTATTATCCCAACACTTGCTTCTCATACACTTCATCGATCTGGAACATGTGGGAATCTTTGGTTTATGACTACTGGTTTCAGGAAGACGGCAATCTTCCTTTATTTGCTGTCTAGATCAGTTGCTTCAGGATATAATGTATGTGTGCAAGCTTTAGACCAGAGGGTACAGAGTTCCTGGAAGACTCAAGTCTACTTAAGGTTGCACTCACTTTGGCAAAGCACAGGGTAAGAAGAGAGCCCAGGAACAATACTTCCATTTTTATCCAGTTTATTCCAGAAGATCCAGGAAGGGACTCCTTTTACTCCCTAGAACTAACTGTTTGGTGGGTAAAGCAACATCTGGATATCTACTCAGAAGTTGAAAACATCAGAAACATCATCAGAAAACAGCAGCCTCGTTTATAAAAACCATTAACAGAACCTTGTATTTCCGCCCCCTTCAGGGGGATGGAGAGGAGTGACGCCAGAAACTGCTGACCTGCGGAATGTAGGTTCTGTTCTGTTCATCTACAGTGGACAGCACCACAGTGTGGTTAAAGTGAAGTCAAGGAGCAGAAAATACTCCCAATTCTACAAGCCAGACTGAAACACTGTAAATACAGACGGGACGGGGAGAAGCCACCTGCATTTAACACAGCGAGTACCTGATACCAAAGCTTGTAGGTTCTGTTGCCTACAAGCTGTGACTCATCTAAGTTTCTTCATCTGTCTAATGCAGAATACTGCTATGGCATGGTGTTGCGATTTTAAGAGAAAAGGTAGCCAAGCACCCTGCCTGCTGGCAGTCTCATATGTGTACTCTTCAGGAACCAAACTACAGCAAGACAGCATAGTCCCGCCCTCCTTGCCTTGCTGGGTCTGAATGAAAACACGAGATAACAAGGAAATAAAGAGAAATGTCAGCAGGATGCTGGAAGCCAGTACCAGTGTCACAAATTATGTGGCAAAAACATCAAGATGTAACTGAAAAAAAAAAAAAGCACTCAGGTACATGAAGATATACAAGGCAAGCAGAGCCATTTCTGAGTCCCCAAATCCAACGGGTAGCCTTTGTCAGGTCCCAAAGAAACTCAGGACAAGTCCTGCTCAGTACCTGTGACTCCTCCCACCATGTCTAACCCCGCCCCTTAAACCTTGCCAGCCCAGAGGCTGGCCTTCCTTCCCGGTCTCTTCCCCCAGCTCCTCTTTCCTGTACAACCTCAGCCATGTGGGCCAGTGCTCTCTAGGTCCTCTGCTCCTGACTCTTGGCTGGCTGGCTCTTGGCCTTTTGATCCTTGGCTCCTCTCTTTGCCTCTAAGTCCTAGGGTCCTCTCCCCTTCTCCTCCATCATAACTGGGAACAGTCATATCCTTAACGTCGTCTTTCAGACTCCTTCCTCAGCTGGGAGTCAGAGGCTGGGGCTTACCGAGATTTGGCTGGGACACTGCCATGGTCCTTTGTGGCACCGATGTGGAAGTGATGGAGGGGTGGAGGCTCACATGATTCAGAGGCTGATTCATCACCTTCCTGGGGTCTTGCCATGTGGTGATTTTCTCTATGTGACTAAAGGAAGGAAAACAATTAGGTACTTGTTCAATTGTCAGTGTAGTCATCTGTAACAGTATCCCAGCGACGCTGGCTCTTTCCCCTTGGGTCAGCTTACAAGCGGCTGATGAACTGCTTTTGGTTCTACCCAGGGACTTCCCATTTGGGCCCGCATTCTGGTTGAGCCATGACAAACCCTGCAGATGCCTTAGCCCAAGGAGCCATTCCCCACCCCCTCCCAAGTCCCCACTCATAGATATCTCTGCAGAGCTGCCGGCCAAAAGCTGGCCGCACGCTGTGCTCCCAAACCACATCACAGACCATTCTTACTGCTTTACAGACCTGTCCCACTCCATCGCACTCCACCTTCAGGGCTGTGGAGGTGGGCGGGTGTATTTCAAACATGAGTAAATTCATGCAGTGCCCTTACTTGGCTTTTTATAATTTTTATATTTTAGAATCAGAGTGCTTTCTATATCTATTAAAGACAGTAAGCTATGATATCCAAAACTAAATATTCTCCCGTTGTTCTGGTCTTAAAACCAGGTCTGCATCTTCCTGTCAAACCCTACTTACATTCTTCCTAAAACACAAAAGGGATGTAACTGCTCTTTCTGTTAACCACCCCTGAATTTCGAATAACAAAGGTATTCTAATCTTTAGTGCCCAAAACTACAATAAACTTTCTGTGTTTATGCTAGGTCTAGAAATTTCCTTTCTGTAAAGTTTCATTTAGTTTGGCTTTTCTCTCCTTTCTTCCTTCTCTCTCTCTCTCTCTTTCTTTCTTTCGTCTTTGTTTTGTTTTTTTCTTCCCTCACAGTTAAATGCTTCTTCCATGACTGGAGTGTGTCAGCATGGAGAACTCTTCCATTGTCAAGAGTGAAGACATGGATGCCCTTCTAAGAGTTTCATATTGAATATAATAATAATAAGAAGAAAAACAATAAACCAGGGCTGAGCGCAAGCATAGCTCTGTGCTGGACATAGGGAAGAGGTGGGGTCAGGGTTAACTTTGATCACTGAATGTCAAATGCAGTGGTCAGCGCAATCTTCAAAAAGAGTCAACAGGAAGCTAGAATAATAGCAGTAAGTTATGATATAAAAGGCAAAAGACTAAGGAGATGAGAATCCATGTCCTTAATCAACGAGAGAGAGAGAGAGAGAGAGAGAGAGAGAGAGAGAGAGAGAGAGAGAGAGAGATGTCCTTTGTTACGTCTTCAGTTTTGACAGACTAATTCTGTTTTAAGACTTGAATAAAACCCTTTAGTCAGTCTTTGGATATGAGGAAACTCAGATAGCCCCAGGTTCTTTGTCACAAGCCTTCAAAATAAGGAACTGACACAAACGATAAATAGTTGACATCACTGAACTAAACGTCAAAGTAAAGTAAATTCCCTTTAGCAAAGTAATTAAAGCTAGGAAACTTATGATTGTTCTTACAGGGCCATTCCTATCAAAAACTTGTTTCCAGGCTAGGAAGATGGCTTACTGGTTGAAAATGCTCAGCACATACACAAGAGGACCTCAAAGCTCCAGAGCCCATGCAAAGCTGGGCATTGTGGTACCTGTCTGTAATCACAGTGCTCCAGAGGCAAGATGGAAAGTAGAGAGAGGAGAATCCCTGGAACGTGGCTAAATTGGCCGGTGCAACAGCAAATAATGAAAGCCAGTCTAAAACAAAACAGTCTAAAACTCAAAACACCTGAAGTGGTGGCTCTCCAACTAAAGAATGTTCTCATGCAACAAATGTACACTTCTTTCTGTCTCTGTTTCTCTGTCTGTCTCTCTGTCTGTCTCCCTATCTCCCTGTCTGTCTGTCTGTCTGTCTCCCTCCTTCCCTCCCTCCCTCCTTCAGTTTTGACAGACTAATTCTGTTTTAAGACTTGAATAAAACCCTTTAGTCAGTCTCCTTCCCTCCCCCTCCCTCCCTCCCTCTCCCTCTCCCCCCCTCTCTCTCTCTCTCTCTCACACACACACACACACACACACACACACACACACACACACACATTTACACTTCTAGGGTAGACTTGTCCTAAATACATATTTTCTGTTCTGGTACCATAAACCTTTTAAACCTTTCTCTGTGAACTGTTCTAAGATGCCAGCACCATGAATACTGACGCTATCTGAGAACCATCATAAGAACCCCAGTCTACCCCAGATAGTGAGATGTATTAGTATACAGAATTTGTTGATGGAGACAGGTCACTGCTGACATCAGACATAGGGTTAAAGCTGAAGGATTACCACAGCAACTGAAATGCTACAGTCCCAAACACTGAGCCTACTCTCTTTTCTTCTAAACAAGTAGGTGATGACTTGTGAATGTGGTGGGACATAGAACGTCCTGCGCAAAGCTGGCATTTGACGTGGTAGTCAATGCTTTCCAGCTTCCATTCCTAGGGTAAAGCCTTTGATATGAACACTCCTGCCCCATCTGGATGGGTCTGACCCAAAGATAAAGGACTTACCCTAAGGCTCAAGGTCCTGGGACTCACACAGGGTTTTGGGACTCACACAGGGTTTTTGAAGCCCACCCTTCCAAATCTACAGCCAGCCATCACCCTTCTAAAGAGTTTTGTTCCCAGATCTGCTAATTGTGCCTTTCACTGTCTTCTCCAAGCCTCCAATAAAAGAAGAACCTTACTTCGGTGAGAAGCTTGAAAGCTAAGCTACCATCAGCGAGACTGCTGTGCAAGGGTTAGGAATTTGAGTGGGCTTCTTCTTGAGTGGTCTTCCTCTCAAATTCATACACAGCAATGAAAACTACCAACAAAAAACAGCTGTGAACAGAGACAATGCATTTGTAAGCCATATCTTGTCACACTGTCAAGAGGTTGGATATCTGTCTCTGGCTTATGTGATGTCTCTTAGTCTAAATGCAAAAACTCAAGGAAGACTATATTGGTCACAAGGCTAACTACAGTATTCAAGACTTAATTTAAAAACAAACTTCTCCTATCATTTAAGTGATTTCGAGCCTTCAGCTTTGGCTCCCCTCACCCAGTTCCCAACCCCAAAAGATGCTATTCCCTGTCTCATCCCAGCTGCCTCTGTAAATATGACTGAGTCACTTCCCTTCTCTTGTTTCTCAGGTGACCACTCTGTGTGCCAAGCCTGAGAGTTTAACTAGACTAATCCCACTTCCTTTCTACTCCCACCTCCTTCCTGCCTTTATTCTCCTGCGGGTCTACTTTAAGAAAAGGCCGTCTATTTAAAAAGTATAATCTCTTGTGGAAATTAACACCAACACATCTATATATTCTTGCATCCTATGTCTTCCTGTGTTCGGTATATTCTATATATACATGCTATTTCCAAATTTCCAAAGGGGGGGAACTAATCATGTATGGTGACATATGCAAATAATGGGTTCATTAGTGGGGGGGGTTGTTTGATTTTTGTTTTGTTGTATATTACGATGTACAAGGTTTTGTTTTACAGGTTTTTAACAGTGACTGTGAGTTGATTTTATATATAACAAAGGCTGAAATACTCATGAAGGCGCACACACACACACACACACACACAAAGAACAAAGGAAAATTAGTGCACAAATATGTAGGTTACCTGACAGTCAATACTGAAGACAAACTGTAGACTTAAAAGTCTCCACCCTTTGATGAAGCTCCCTCTAACCTAACCTTCCTTCACTCCCTCTTAATCTGAAGAATAGTCATATTTCTTTCCCAAAAGAACATAAGTTTTTTTAAGCACATAAAGACTATAAAGATATAAAGAGTAGGGATGATTGTAGATACTTCATTTTGAAAGAATTTAGAAATCCTCATAGCTTAGGCAAAGAATTTGGTCTTCAAATATAAGCTTGGAGCCAGGTGTGGTAGAGCATGCCTTTAGTCCCAACACTCCAGGCAGAGTGATCTCTCTAAATTCAAGTTCAGCCAAAACTACACACCCTGTCTCAAACAAATAAGGTGATAACAACAACAAAAAAAATACATAAATAAAAATAAAAGAGGCCGGGTGGTGGTGGTGCACGCCTTTAATCCCAGCACTTGGGAGGCAGAGGCAGGCGGATTTCTGAGTTTGAGGCCAGCCTGGTCTACAGAGTGAGTTCCAGGACAGCCAGGGATACACAGAGAAACCCTGTCTCAAAAATACAAAAAAAATGAAAAGAAAAAAAAAGAAAAGAAAAGAAAAGAAAAGAAAAGAAAAGAAAAGAAAAGAAAAATTACGTCCCTCCCCTGACCCCATATCTTCATGCAGTTTTAAAAAATGGAGAGTAAATGGAGCCAGCTCGTTGGCCCCATGCAGTTTACAAAGAATAGCAGTTCCTAAGAGGAAGAGAAGCTTTTCTTGAAAATCACAAACTTTTCCATAGACTTAAAACACAAAAGCCCTACAAAGGTTTCCCGTGACAGGCCTCAAATAGCATGTGGCTGGAAAAGCACCCACAACAAATATGAAGGAGTTGAAGGACAGACCTATACTAGGCTTCAAATCCCAGCATGACTTTGCTCCAGAACTGGCCAGTCACCAATGAGCAGAGCAGGAGCAGCTCCAGGGACCTGGGGTTTGCCAACAGACAGAAAAGGCCAGTGTGCCTCTGGGAAGATTCTGGACTGGAAAGGATGGCTACTGGGAAACCGATGTGTCAATTCCTCTTTCCCCATGGATTAATACAAAGCCATTCTAATTATGAGATAAAGTCTGTGGGTAAAGATTAACTGCAATAAAGAGAGGAAGCACTCTTGCCCTCAGGTCGTTCCTTACTTCCAAGCCTGGCCCTGCCCATGAGCCTGGGGGACTACGTAGTTTTCTCCTGTCCTACTGCTTTGTCCTATATATTACTTTTCCTCCAGATGAGAAAGGCCATGCATGCCCTCAGTCTTGCTGGCTTTCCTTTCCTTCTCTCCTTCTCCTCTCCTCTCCCACTTAGATTCGTTCTATCCCAAGTCCATATGGAATCTAAGTCACCCCTGGGAATAGTTCTCCAAAGACAGACAGACAGACAGACACAGACACACACAGACACACAGACACACAGACACACACACACACACACACACACACACACACTCAGGCCTCTCCAGAGCCACTACTGTCCTTGAAACCTACTACAAACTCTTTACAAGCCTAAAAGATCACAATCTTAAAGTCACAACATACCTGGGGACCTGAACTTTAATACTAGCAAGGACCCTGTGTCACCTAACTCAATAACCCACCCAAAACTTGGCATCCATAGCCAAAGAGATGCAAAACACACAAGTGAAACCCCTATAGTAAATATACTATAGTAAATACGCTAAGCAAAAATACATGCAAGTGAAGCAGGTCTGTTCTAAGCATCCTAGACTATCAAAGTCATTTAGAGGTTTCATGATTTCATGACCAAGATTCCCCAGCTCACTTATTCGTGTCAGGCATCTCCTGTGTCAAGTTCAAGGCTAACAAAATTGACTCAACAACCAAAGTCTATACACCTATACAAAGTCTATGCATGATGCACAATGCTCTGGGCAGGAATAAAAATGAGCATTTTATAAATATACAGCCTTGACTGGTAGAACCTTTGAAACCCAAGACAAAACCCTATCTGTAAAAATAGAATCTACCAGCTCCTCAGTGCTCAGCAAATAAATGATATAAATGATCTGGTGTTTTTGGAAGCATTTACTTGCCAATACTTGACCTACTATACTTAAGCTTATGGAAGGAAGACACATGACAAAGAATTCTTGAGGTAGAAAAATAATGTATAATATGTTTTTGTATTGCTGGAAGCATATAAAGATATGAAAAATGGAAACGATTATAAGTTCCCTTATCTTTTTACTGCCCTATGCCTTTGCCCGTCTTTCTTTGCTATATATGAGTTTCACACTACAGTCAGGACGAGTGCTCCAATCATCAGGACGTAAAGGGCCTGGCCCCTGCCCCCTTACCCACCACAACCTAGCAGGTACATAAAAAGACCAGTACTAATGAGACGGGAACTATAAGGCAAACCAAGGATCAAGTCCATTGTAATGTTTTTTTTTGTTTTGTTTTTTTGTTTTTTGTTTTTCTTTTGGGGGGGGGGTTTGAGACAGGGTTTCTCTGTGTAGCCTTGGCTGTCCTGGAACTCACTCTGTAGACCAGGCTGGCCTCAAACTCAGAAATCCACCTGCCTCTGCCTCCCAAGTGCTGGGATTAAAGGCGTGCGCCACCACCGGGCTGTAATGTTATTTTGTTGAAGTTCCTCTTTAACTTCTTCCTTGCTTCCCTCTTATTTTGGGGAGTGGAATTATTTCTCTTCCAGTGAAATGTAAATTTTTCTAATGACCATGGAACAAACTGCATGGCATACAAAAGGCTTTTTTTTTTTAAATCTTGTAGTCCCCCATGACATTATAAGCCCAATTTAGATATAGGTTAACAGTGGATTCACTGGTCCTGTTTACCACTCTCAATACTATAACAAATGTATATGGTAACAGCCTGGAGGTGTCCTCT
>JADRCC010571511.1:0-14675 GCA_019843855.1 Hylomyscus alleni
TTTTTTTTTAAAATTTTTTGAAGATTTATTTATTTATTATGTGTAAGTACATTGCTGTCTTCAGATGTGCCATAAGAGGGCATCAGATCTCATTATAGATGGTTGTGAGCCACCATGTGGTTGCTGGGATTTGAACTCAGGACCTTTGGAAGAGCAGTCGGTGCTCTTACCCACTGAGCCATCTCTCCAGCCCCCAATGAATTACTTTTAATAGAAAGCTTGAGGACCACCACCTGTGTCCATCTCTCACTGCTATTTGATCTGATCTGCCAAGGTATGAGGAAGTGGCCTCCTGGTGCTGTCCCTTCCCTGCTGTGAGGGACTGTGTCCTTTCAAACTGCAAAGCACTGTGAGTCCTTCTCAAGCCAGGCATCACAACACAGTGATGAGAAAGGTAGCTAACGCGGGACATTGGTACTGAGATGTGAGATTGTTGCCATGGGAAACCTGCTAGTGTAGAACGTGAAAGAGTTTAGAGCCTCAGGCTAGGGAAGTGAGCTTGATCGGCCATTCTCAAAGCACTGGCATGACATCATCACAGGGTCTAAGAATTCACCCTCCAAAATTAAAAAGGTACGTCTGAGAAAGATATGGTAGCACATGCTGGTAATACCAAGGCTTGGGAAGAGGAAGGAGGAGAAGCTGAAGTTCAAGGTCATCTCAATAGGTCATCCTCCAAGACAGAATGAGGAATGACTGCTAAATAGCATAGTGTCCTTTCGCTCTGAAGTTAAAGAACAGGGCCGGTCACTGGCTTTATAAATCTGGCACCAACCACTGGGTTATGCAGTTCATAAGAGTAGGTCTGTGGCTCATATATTACGGCTCTTTTTTCCCTTGAAGCCTCGGTGTAGAAAGACTTAGAATCTCCCATAGTGGACTGTAGCCCAGAGAAAGAAGAATGTGACTGTGACTGCAGTGTGCTTCAAGCCACAGGCAAGTGAGGACACGCCATCTCTAAACTGAGTCTGAGAGAAAGGATGAAACTCGGAGAGATAACAGCAAACTGTGGCATTACCAGCAGGTGACAATGTGTCACAGGAGTCAGAGATAGAGGATAGAGCTCACGGCTTCCACCCAGCACCGCCCAGGGAAGCTGCCAGGCATCCTGAGTATCACACACTGTGCAACAAGAGATTTCCCAACCAACCCCTAAAGAAGAGCCACAGTTTGCCCGCATCCTGCTTAGAATGTGCTTAGAAGAGACCACCCCTAAAAGGAACCCCATAGGGAAAGGCTATTCCAAAATCAGTCACCCTGTGATATTATTATTGTTATTATTAATCCTGATGGAGTCAATTCGTTTTCATGGAGTTTTAAGTCCACTCGCTGCTTCCCAGATTAGCCATCTGAATCAATTAGCAGTTGTTAATTGCATGCTGAGCACCAGACACAGTGTTTCCTCATCCATCCACTCGATATTCATCACCCTAGGGTCCAATAAAGAGGCTTCCCGCAGGCTGAGGAACACAGGAATCCCAAGCAGGCAAACACAGGCCCCAAAGTACATGTGTCACTGTCAAAAATTGACTCTTCTCCTCAGGACTGATGCTGAAATTCCCCTTGCCAGTCACAAATCAAGGCAGAAAGGACAGGTATATTATGCTCTTGTCATAGCCAACCTGGCCCCCGAGTGAGGAGTAGTGCCAGACGCCTCCAGAATGCAAGGGAGGGTTGGATTAGATATCAAGTCAGGGATGAAACCAATCCACAGGGACTCCCACTGAGGACCAATTGATCATGCTGGAGTCTGTGGCCAAGCTTCCCAGCTTTGTGCTCTAAGATACGGTTTCAAACCCCTCTCTAGAGGGCACAGAGGGGGAAACAGTCCCCCCCCCAAGAGTATCTGCAAAAAGCACGCCCCTAGGCATGAGTACCAGCAGCCCAGAGTGGCACCCCTCTCGGCAGAGGAACAGGATGCATGAGTGGAGCCCCGGGGGTAAGGACAGTTTGTCCCTGTGTCACCAGGACATCAGGATGTGATGCTGGAAACAGTTCCCGACTCCAGGATTCAGGACTTTAGACTTTCCCAGTCTGCCGTCTTGAGCCCAGCGTGGCATCCACCAGCAGGTCACCTCCAGGTGCTGCCTTGGCTTTGGCATTCCCTAGCACTGTTTGTGATATAGCCACAGCCACTTTTTTTTGTTTGTTTGTTTTGTTTTTTCGAGACAGGGTTTTTCTCTGTGTAGCCTTGGCTGTCCTGGAACTCACTCTGTAGACCAGGCTGGCCTCGAACTCAGAAACCCGCCTGCCTCTGCCTCCCAAGTGCTGGGATTAAAGGCGTGCGCCTCCACCGCCCGGCAGCCACAGCCACTTAAGGAAGAGCACAAGGTGGGGAGTCCTTCTTGCCTGTAATCCCAGCACAGGTAGAGGTAGAGGCAAGAAGGTAAGTTCAAGATTATCTTCAGCTACATGGAGAGTTCAAGACCAGCCTGGGCTATGTGAGACTCTGTTTCAAAATAAAATTTCTCTTTGAGTTAAAGAGAAAAACTTCTAGAAATTCCAGGATGAATACCCAGCTCCACGCTTCACAAAATAGAAGGCTCTTAGGACATAAGCTTGTCTAGCACATCTCTATCTGGAGGTTCTGTCCTGCAGGAGGCGCTGTCCATCCACAGAGTACAGGGCTGGTAGTAGAGTTCTCAGCATACTCCAGATCTCTGCCTGTCACCTAAGTGTTTCAGGGCCTCTCTTCTGGTGTGCTTTCTGTTGAAGACAGTCTTGAATGGCAGAGAGAATTCTTCAGCTCTCCCTAAGCTGGGGTTTAAAAAGGTCTCGGTGTGACCAGTCTTCTTAGGTGAGATGGGATAAATCACCCCATGCCTGTGAGTTCAACACTGCGTCCCCCAGTTGCTGGCTGTGGTCACCCTGCCTTGGTGAGGCTACAGCCTGTTTTACAATTCTTGTAGTCACTGAGGCCTGAGATGAGAACTGGCCTCGCTCACGGTGTCACAACAAGCACTCGCTGGTGCCTGGGAACATAGAAGCCAGAAGAGCCAGGGTATCTCTTCTAGGATTCTCCTGGGCTCCATGCCGGGCGGGTGCCTATCTGTCACCTCAAATCCCTCTCTATCCCCCAATAGGGATACACAGAGTCCCATCACCCCTTGGGCGGAAGAGTTCAGGACCATGTGGCCTGCTCTCTTTCAGCAATGTCAATTTCTCCCGTTCGGTAATCAAGAAAGCACAAAATCCACAGGCTGGCTAGCTACCCCAAGGGCAGAGCAAGGCAATGTTTTGAGATTATCCTCAGCACTGAGTTTAAGGAGATAGCAGATCAAAGTATCACTCTTTTAGATGTGAACTTGGAAGACATGCTTGAGAAAGAAATCATGTTTTCTGACATCACCAGGAACAACAGATATGCTCGCACTGATTATTTACTAAGTGAATAGATTCACCCGGACTGTGGGTGCCAGGGAGCGATGCCAGCCTCTTTTACAATTGGGAGTGTTCACTTGGCTCTAGGAAGTGAGCTCAGCCCTGGGCTATCCAATAGCATAGCGGCTCCATTTGAATCCCACCTACACCAAGGATCTTAAGACTCTGCCTGTTCCTCACAAGTTAACCCGCAAGGACCATTCCCTAGCAGCAACTTAACATGCAAGCAGAGGCCTGGAATTAAAACGTCTCTCGTTTTCTTTAGCCACATGGGAACGCTAATTATAGCATTTGGTCTCCAATGCATATTTATTTTGTTCATTGCTAGCCTCAGCTTGTAAGGAGGAGTTGATGTGTCCAAGTTTTTCCAGTATATTCTGGGGCTGCCACTGATCAGGGCAGGTGACTGAGGAAATGAAGGGTGTACTATGTTTCTATAATTATGTCATGGTGTTACAGTTAATGTGCATAGCCAGGACACAGAATGTACCCAGCTAGTCCAGACCCTACAGGGAAGGTACGAAAGTACAGAAGGGAAGCAGCCCCCAGCCAGCTGTTGACTCCAGATGAGCCACTTCACTTGTGGCCAGAGGAACAGCGATGGCTTCATTTGTGCAGAGCCCCAGTTTGGCAGCCTTGAACTTGGCCTTCTCCCACCCTCTATTTTCTCCACATGCTCAATGACAGCCTTCTACTACTGGCCTCCGAGGAAGAATCCAGAAAACCCTCACCGAAGGTGTAAGAGAACCTCTCCTGGCACACTCTCAAATCTCCCAGCCCAGAACTACTCAAAATCATGTGCCTCCCCCCTTGCAAGGGACAGATGTCCCCTCTGTGAAGATCCTGAACCCAGTGGTCCTCATAGCTTACCTTTCTGCTTGTGGAGAGACTACTTGGCATTCATTGTTCTCTTTTGTCCTTGAGAGGAGACCCCAGGGTACAGGGGGATGGGACTCCCTCTGGCCCACAGAACCAGGACCTGCTCACAACCTCTGTGCTGTTCTGAAAACATGAAATGGCTTAAGCCTTTACCTTCCGACTCCCTCTAACTGTAACCTCACTCACATGCAGGGTTCTTCCCAAAGAACGCCTTGCCCTGGCCCTAACACCAGCATCTACAGGCACACATGACGAATCTATCAACTGTGAAGAAGGGTCTAGACTGATGCCCAGATTTTGTCCCCCCTTGAGTTTTACACCCAAATTATCTGGCTTGTCACAATCATAACAGTAACAGCACTGGTGATGTGACCTCCCGCCTTTCTGTATCCGTCACAAAATAACGGAGAGAAACACATTAAAGTAGGAAGGGTTTAGTCTGCTTGTGGTTACAGGATTTCCATTCATGGCCACTTGGCTCTGTTTCCTATATGGAGAGGTAGACCATCACAACAGGCAGGAGTGGGGAATGGAAAAGAGGTTTTATATATATGTGTGTATGTGTATGTGTGTATATGTACATGTATATATATATATACACAACACGCAAACACACGCACACACGTATATATGTATGTGGGTATACCAGAAGGCAAAGGGTGGACAGGAAGTGCTCAGGGACAAGATATATCTTCCAAAGGCCAAGGAAAAGGCCAGACAGAGCCTTTCTCCAACCCTGCCCCAGGTCTCTCCATAGCCTATGCAGTATGAACTCATGAATGGATTTATTGCTGGTGCTCAGGAGTTAATCACTTCTCAATAGCACCACCTGCTGGGAAGGAAATCCTCAACACAAGATTTTTTTTTTTCCTTTATTAGAAGCAACTACATCTTTAAGATGAGAGAGAAGCCGGGCAGTGGTGGCGCACGCCTTTGACCCCAGCACTTGGGAGGCAGAGGCAGGCGGATTTCTGAATTCGAGGCTAGCCTGGTCTACAGAGTGAGTTCCAGGACAGCCAGGGCTATACAGAGAAACCCTGTCTCGTAAAAACAAAACAAAACAAAAGAAAAAAAAAAGATGAGAAAGAAAACTAAAGTTATTTCAAGTGTCACAAAAATACCCAAGACAGTGTTTCTCAATATGCCTCCCAAGGCTCCCAGAGGTGCCAGGTTGGTGTGTCTAAAATCTTCTAGTAGAGAGTCAAAGTGTGTTTCCCTTTGATGCTGGAGAAAGAGAAGTGACCTGTGACCCATGACCCGAGGATGGCTTCCATTTTCAGGCCTGTGCTTCCTGGATGAACTCCCTGGCACCAAGGGTAGGTGAACAGATAGCAGGCTGTGCCCTCGAGAGACTCATGGGGATGCAGAAATGCTGACAGAAGATCCTAAAGTCACCGTGAGGCCAGAGGAAACACAGCCTTAAAGAGTGAATGATGAGGAGGGGTACCTTCCATAGCAGAAGAAAGGTTGTGAGCCTTCTGGTCACATGGGGTAAAGAGAGGAGAGAGAGGCAGGCAGTGCAAGCAGGGAGCTATGGCAACCACCTCCTCCCTGGTCCACAAAGCTTGGAAAGCTGAAAGCTGAGGCAAGAACCTGTCCTGATTCTTACAAGAGACTCTTGAAAAAGACCACCTGCTCTTCCCACCCAACTCCATAGCCTGGCTCTCCATCCCCACTAGGACCAAGGCATTCAGGAAACATGCTGGGTCAATGACTGATCCTTAGAACGTGATGTGCGCCACAGGACATGGAGGCATCCCTAGGCAGAGCCAGGGATAAGGAGAAGTTGAAAGTTAAGCAGAACTTAACATGGGTTCCTTTTCCAAAAAACACCATCCATGAGGTCTTTTGAACTAGGGACCAATGGAAGTGCCATTCATATATCAGGACTTCCACATGGTAGCCAGGACACTGGCCGCAATGGATGGCTGGGTTCTCCAAACGACACAGGACAAAGGTTGCAACTTCCACCACAAACTCCAGGCACCTAAGGCAGGAAGAAACAGACCTAAGCTCTCAGTCTCTAGCATCTAGAACCATCAAGGACTTAGAGACCAGAGCCCTTCTCCCCCCCACTCCACGCTAATCACCATGTATGCAGGAGAACAGGAAATCTGTACCTGACACAACATCACCAAGAGACTATGTCATCCAAGGTGGGCATGGCAGTGTGCTCCTCTAATTCCAAAGGCAGAGATAAGTGGGTGTCTATGAGTTGTCTCCATAGATAGTCCCAAGATAGACCCTGGTGTGTGTGTGTGAGGTGGGAGTGGAGGGGGAGACAGACAGACAGAGTATGTGCAGACATTCAACTGGGATAAAGAATCCAAGCAATTGGCACTGTAGTTCAGTTATCTCTCCCCTATATTAAAATCCATCTCTGACTTCACAGAGTCTGCAAAGGGAAGAAAAGATAGCTAAGAACATGCTCTCTGAGGTCTTTTACAGAGAAAATAGCTCTAGGGACAAAGGGTGGGACATGTCGGTGAGCAGGATGCATAAGAGACAAGGGTCAGACAGAGGAACCGTGGTGTGATGGTTAGTGTGACTGTCAACCTAACAGGATCCAGAGTGACACAGCAGACAAGCCCCCTGGGCATATCTGTGAAGGACTGTCTACACTGGTTCATCGAAGCGGGAGGATCCAGCTTAAATGAGGGGAGCACCATCCCATGCGATGGAGTCCTGACAGACATGAATATTCATCTGTCTCCTTCCTAACTCTGGATGCAATGTGACCAGTCATTCTACACCCTTATTGTCATGGCTTCCCACCATGATGGACTGTAACTCTTCAAATGGTAAACTGAAATAAGCCCCTCCTTCCTTCCTCCTTCCTTCTTTCTTCCTCCTTCCTTCCCTCCTCTTCTTCCTTCCTCCTTCCTTCCCTCCTCTTCTTCCTTTCTCCTTTCTTCCCTCCTCTTCCCTTCTTTCTTTCCTTCCTATTTCCTTCTTTCCTCCTATTCTTTCCTCCTTTCTTCCTTCCTTCCTTTCCTTTCTTCCTTCCTTTTTTAAGTCAGTGTTGTTAGATATTTTGTCAACACAACAAGAAAAGAAACAAATGCATGAACTAAGCTACACGGACACCTTGCTCTGCTCCCTGAAAGAGAGGGCGAGCAGTCTGCCTCTTCCCCAGCCCTCCATGCCTATGCTAAGCAAGTATGGGGGGGCACTGGGAGGCCATGATTCGGACAGGTTGAGGCTGACCCCTCTGCTACCATTGATGATAATAATATGCAGCCCTCCATCTCTCCGAGGTATGTGAGAAGGACACCCCTGCCCACACGGGTGAACCGGATTGCATTTACTCTGGAGAATGTTGAATGTAAGGAGGTTATGGAAGCCCAGAGATTAGGGGAGCACATAGCAGCTTATGGGAAATTCACAGCTACATGGAGGATCTTGCAAAAGAGTAAAGAATGGCCTAAGTGTCTGCGAGGATGTTTGGTGAAGAATAGAGAACTGTTAGGCAGCGTTGAGAGCAGTAATGTCAGCCTCTGTTGAGAGCATCCCTTTTAATGTTTTAATGTTTACTTTGTCTTCAAATCAGCCAAGACATTGGAAATCCGGTGATTTGGTTCCCTGCTATTAACCCCCACCTCCCTGCTGCTCAGACGACTTGAACAGAGGTCTGTCAGCCAAGCAGCTTCTCTCTGGCAACTGGCTTGACTGTCTTCGTGGGAGCCCAGTTTCTCTGAGCACTCCAGATACCTTGAGAAAACTGTATGTGCTGTATCCATAGCTGCTGCTGCCAAAGAACGGCTCCAACTGCAAGAGGCATTATTCCTGCCATGACTGTTGTAGACAGAGTTTCCCCCCTCCCCCTTTGAGGAAGAGCCTCTTTTTTTTTTCAAAGATTTATTTATTATTATACATAAGCCCATTGTAGCTGGCTTCTAACACACCAGAAGAGGGCATCAGATCACATTATGGGTGGTTGTGAGCCACCATGTGGTTGCTGGGATTTGAACTCAGGACCTTTGGAAGAGCAGTCAGAGTTCTTAACAAAAGAGCCATCTTGCCAGCCCGCAGACAGTTTTTGCCATCGCAGACCTTGGTGAACTCAAGCAGCCAATCTCATCAAGGAGAAGGCCAGCGGTGGTGTAAACATAGACCTTCGGTGACTGTTGTGACTGGCGCAAACAGCTAGGACATACTGACTCATGTTTTCAAGTCAATAGGGAGTCATCCTCCTGTGTCACCCTGCTGCTGCAATTCTAGGCCCAATAAAAGGCTTCTCCCAACTGGCCTTTTGCTTAGCCTGCTTCTGATTTTTATGGTAGGTAGTGTGGGTTGGGCTAGGAATATAAAGATACGATGCTGGTGTACAATGGCTCTGGTGCAGTAGTGGCTGTAGTAGCAGCAGCAGCAGGAGTTCAGTGGCGTTCCCCAGAGTGGCTAGAGGTGGAAGTGAAGGCACCGGAAAGGACAAGGACAGAGGAGGTGCAGAGAAGGCTGTGAAGAACTGACAAGGAGAAGAAACTGAAACCTCAGTCACCACATGAGTTCCAAAGAGCTACCAAGCCCTGCAGGGCAAGGATCTCTATGCCAAGGCCTAAGATCCATGGTGCTAATCACTCTAAAAGCCGAGTCTCAACACTCCAGACCTAGCAGCCATGATACTAGCGGGTGCTATCTGCTGCTACCACAAGCTACTGCTAAGAGCTGGGGATTACACTAGCTGCTGAGCAATAGGCCTAAGTGTGAGCACCGGGAGCCTTGAGTCTCTGGCCCTAGAGCCTTGAGCCATTAAATCTAGTTCTCAGGACTCAGGACCCCAAGCCAGGGCTAGAGATATGGCTTAGCAGTTAAGAGCACTTTCTACTTTTGCAGCGAACTAGAACCTAAATGATGGCTCACAGCCATTTGTAACTGCAATCGCAGGGGATCCAAGACCCTCTCCTCACCTCCACAGGCACCAGGCACACACATGATGTACATGCAGGCAAAACAATCATACATATAAAATAAACAACATATATGTAATATATATTACACACACACCCCCAAAGAACTACAAGCTTCCAAGTTTGTCAGTCCCTCCATTAACCTAGACCCACCAGCACTGGAAGAGCTACTCCTTGCTTTCTCACAGTTTCTTTCTTCATAGAGCCAAAGAACTTGAGCACTTGATGGTTATGTCACAGCAGGGGGAAGGACCAGGCCACTGCACAGGTAGCAATTAGTTGCTAAGGCAGACCACTCTGGTAAACAACATGAACTTAGGTCAGGCATCCATCAGAGGCTCCCTGTGGAGATTCACCTGTGCCTCTGCCTAAGAAGGAGATGGGCACGGAGCAGAAATGGCGGTTCCATGGTTAAGCATGGTTGCTGCTCTCCTAGAAGATCTGAGTTCAGTTCCCAGCATCCGCAGCAAGCAGCTCACAATGATCAGCAACTCCAGCCCCAAGGGACTTGATGCCCTCTTCTGGCCTCCACGGGCACCTACACTCACATGCATGTTCACCTATGAAGGAACACACATCTACATACAATTAAAAATAATAAAAATAAGTTTAAGAGAGAGGAGAGCCGAGGTGAACAGCCACAACCTAGCCCCATGGCACCCACAGCCAGCTGGGACTTTCCCAGCCCTGGAGAGTACAGTCTAGGGCAGAGGCCACCTTGCTGTGCCTGTCATCCTGTACCTGGAGAGTATAGCCTGGGACAGTATAGCAAGGCCACCTTGCTGTGTCTGTCATCCTATACCTGACTTGGGGTATGGGCAAACTTGGATAAGGGAACAGGACAGAGGCAAACTCATTCTGCAACAAGCCCACTCTCAGAATAACACCACCAATAAACTCATGAGAACACAGCCCTGGTGACCTAACCACCTCTTACAGCTCCTGCCACTTGGCACTTTCACACTGGGGGGTGGTGTTGGGACGTGAGGTTTGGGGGAAACTTTCAAACCCAGCAGATGGAGATGCAGTGAGACGACCACAGGACAGGGTGCCAGTTCTTCAGTGCAGCAGGGGGACTGCACCCTTTGGGGAATGTGGGACACTGCTTGCTGTCCTCAGATTGGCATGGAGAGGACTCACATCACTGTGAACTAAGAGACCAAGGAGAGGTACACCCAAAGCAGGCTTATGTTTGCAGACAGACCTTGGACCACATGCTATTCCTACACAGCAAGCAAGGCACTGCAAGAACCCCAGGAGGCTCCCCGAAGAACCACAATGCCTTAAAGAGATGCTCTCAGGTCTTCCATGGCTTCCTTGCACAAGCCCCTCACCAAAGAGCCACCCTTCAGAAAGCAAAGGCAATTTTCTGCCCAACACCAGCTACAGATTCTCCAGCGCGTCACTCACAGTTGGAATTCGGCACCAGAGCCTCTTACAGCTGTCTGCATTCCCAACCAAAATATTAAGAGAAATATTTGTGTGTTTCGGTCTCTGCACTGCCAGCATTTCGCTGTGCATTTGTGACTGGCAAATGAGCACAAGGAGGAGAAATGGGACTGGATGGGTATGTAGGGCGGTGTGATGGGGGAAGGGGGGGTCTCTGCAACATCCACAGTCAGCAAAGTGAAGAACCTCCAGAGGCAAAAAGGCAGTTCAGTTCAACATGACTAAATAGCTTATGTCGGCTCAAACTTTGGGAGTCTGACCCCAAGTAGTTTATTTTAGACATATAAGTACAGCACAATTTGATGAAAACTTATTCTAGTGATGATTATCTCAATCCTGTGTGCACAACAGAGCATGCATAAATCTCTTCAGGGAACAAAGTATGCTAAATAAAGATCGAACGTGACTACAGCAAAACCCTTTAAAAGTACAGGTGACGCCTTCCATAAAGATGGCTTCTATAGACTGACTGAGAAAGACAAGCTTATGATAAGGGTCAGAGAGGGTCCAGCATGGTTTCTGACCTCACATATCATCACAAAGGTCACCAGGTAAGGATGCACATCTATTCCCAGCCTTCTGGGCAGATAACAGAGTCAAATGTCTTCCCTTGAAGGAACAACTCTGAGTGCTAACCCCCCAGGCTCCTCTAGTGCTGATCTGTGAGCACAAGGACCTTCATGCCTCCCACAGTTGGGGTAGCCATTCTGATTTCATGTAGCAGCAGCAGCTGCTGCATTAGTCAGTCCAGCAGTTCCTGTCCTTGGCGTTCAGCATCATAAAATCACATTTAGGCTAAACTTGAAAAGGTGGGTGTGAACTGGGCAGTGGTGGCACACGTCTTTAATCCCAGCACTTGGGAGGCAGAGACAGGTGGATTTCTGAGTTTGAGGCCAATCTGATCTACAGAGTGAGTTCCAGAACAGCCAGGGCTACACAGAGAAACCCTGTCTCAAAAAACCAAAAAAAAAAAAAAAAAGGTGGGTGTGAGCCTCAACTCTGAGACTCCCAGTGCAAACCATCAGGAACCATCCCTGACCGACTCCTCTAAGGAGATCTCACATGGAGGCAAGAAAGACCTGCTGGCCTTGGCCCTTCGTAGGTAGCCTTGGGTGTTGCCTATTTCTGTAGCGGGCATTGTAATAACTCAGTAGTATAAAGTCCCTAGGGTACCATCTAGCCCAGCCCTTCCCTTTATTTTACAGATGACAAAATTAAACCACACTGGGACAGGCACTTTGCATGTAGCATCAAACAAATAAATCAAATGCTTTGAAAAGACAGATGCCAGAGGCTAGAGGGATGGCTCAGTGGCTAAGGCCAAGGCCCCAGCATCCACACTAGGTGGCCCACCACCACCTGTAACTCCAGGTCTAGAGAATCCAATACTTTATGAGAAGCTGCATTCACATGTGTGCATACACACAGAGACACATCATAAACAAAAATTCAAAAGTAAACCTTTTTAAAAAGTTTGATGCTTGTGTATATGAATATCAAATTAATTATAATTAAATTCTACAAATTACTGGACTATTTGGAGACCTTTCTCCCTTCCCTTATAGGCCACAGGACAACGTCTGATTCTCCAGAGGGCTCAGGGAAAGAGAATTGAATCTCTCTTTAACCCACCTAACCTGCCATGGAGCCTTCACCTGACTCTCCGTGACTCCACACAGAAGGCCTATTTTTAAACTTAGATCAGTTCTCCACCTTCGGGAGCTGATGGGGATACTCTGCTGATTTTGCTTCTTTGAGCTATAAATTCCACCGTCAGGCTTTCTCACATCACAGGAATCGAAATCCCCTAACAAGAGAAGGGTGAGATCTTCCTGTGTACTTCCTCTAATTCTCAGAGTCAAACAACCCAGAGTGGTGAGGCTGCTGAAGGGAGCCAAGGGGTTTGCTGCACCGAAGAGGGGCTCAAGGGTTGGGAGCACAGAGAGGAACAGAGTTCAACTCCCAGAACACATGCCAGGCGGTTCACAATTCACGTAACTGCAGCTCCAGGGGGATACAACACCTCCGGTCTCCAAGAGCACCTGCCGTTCTGTGTGTGCACACACCCACACAAGTGCCCACACACTACCCACCCACATGCACATATTTAAAAATAAAAGCAAGTCTTTCAAAAAGAAGAACAGAACGAAAATATCAGAGAAGTTTAATATGAAGACAGGAAATGTTGCTCCCATCTCTAAGACTGAGATAAGTAAGTTCTAGAAACAAACTGCCAAGATTTGATCCATTTTTGAGATCAAAACAGCATGGGCTGTTTGTTGTTGTTGTTGTTTCATGATTTTTTTTTTTTACGTGTGTGGGTAGTTTGCTTGCATGTGTGTCTGTGAATCATGGGCACGGCTCATACCTGAGGAAGCTAGGAGCCATGGGAGCCATGAAACTGAAGTTACAGATGGTTGGTTACGAGCTGCCTTAGTTCCAAGCCAGCCACAGTCACAAAGTCACAAACAGAGACAAAGTTTGTCTCAAAACAAATCTAAACCTTAAAAGCTCCCGTAAAGGTCAGGAGTTACGCTGAATTCTCCCACCACAAGAAAAAGAACATTTTCAACAAGTACAACCACAATAAAGGCTGGAGAGATGGCTCAGCTGTCACCTCGCCAGTCTTTGCCTTGCTCTGATTACATCAAGGATGTGTAGCTGTTTCCTCAGGCATGTTGGTTTTATACTCTAGCAGGGAATCTGTCAGTCACAAGGAGTCCTTAGACACTCTACACATCAGCCTTGCACTGAGAGCTGCTCTTGCAGGGGATCCAAGTTCCACTCTCAGCACACACACCCCAGGCCACTCACAATGGCCAGTGACTCCACCTCCCAGGGATCTGACACCTAGGCCCTGTCAGACATGCTGCACTCAAACACAATTAAAAAAAAAACTTTTAAAATAATAATAAATGATGCCCGGGACTTTGATGGCTACGGTAGTTGAATGTCAAACTGTCCCTCGTGGGCTCGTGTGTTTGGACACTTGGTCCCCTGTAGGTGGTGCTGTTTGGAGCGGTGGTGGGACTTCTAGATGGTGGAGCCTAGGATCTGCCGTGAGGTTTACAGCCTAGCTCCCACCCTGTGCTTCTTGACCCCACCGTTAACACAGTGTGACTGGTGGCCTCATATCCCACCACCAAGTCTTCTCTGCCATGCTGGACTGTGTCCCCCTCAACTGTGAGCCCAAAATGAATCCTTTCTCCCTTGAATTCCTTCTTGTCAGGTATTTGGTCACCACAACCAAGAAAGTGACCAGTGTAACAGCTAAGAACCGAAGAGAGTTGAGAAAGGCCAGTTTGCCACCGTGTTGGCCAACAGTCAGCAGGGCTTCCAATGGACCACGCAGAAGATAGCAAAACAGAAAAGCAAAGAATCTCCCAGAAGTTTACACTGGAGCCATGGAAGTCACCCGGGCTCCCTCCTGAGACTCTCCAGCTCCATGACAGCTCTGGCCCGAAGTCCTTGGAGGAGGTGTACCTCCCCAGGAGCAGCAGACCAAGTACCCCCCACCCCAATACTGGGGCATCTGCTAGGGTTTGCATTTGCACGCTCTCCACAGGCTTAGCCAGCGTTGGTCCTGTGAGATGCCACACACTCCCTAAGAGCATCACACGTAATCTAGCATGGTTCATTTTTGCCACAAACTGTAGGGATAACAGTCAGTCTCCACGTCTTCATGGTGGAACCTCTGAAGGACTGGACGGGATTCCTACAAGATCCACTCCACCCCCACCCCCAACCCCCGCAAACTGCCCACACTCCTGACAAAAGCCAGCTACAGTTGCTACTCTGGCCTGAAAAACCACATTCTGTGTGATGAGCGCTAATGAGAGGAGGGAGCGACCCCCATTCAGGCCTGAGCTCCTGCAAACCCTGCTTGCTCTTAGATACCATATTTTCTCTGCACAGTTCCCCACTGAGGGGATTTAAGCCCCAAACAACACAGGATGCAAAAAGAAATGTGCCTGGAAGGATTGATGGGACCCCACCCACCCACCCCTAAAATACAAACACATGCTCATTCCCACTGAGCAAAATGACTGCCACGTGAAC